>SJJU01000841.1:0-38923 GCA_012932125.1 Conopomorpha cramerella
CTAACATCATTCCAGATCCTGGAAGTCCCTTCACACGATACGCACACGACATTTTCGTGCTGGATTATCGTCGAAGAGTCGTGGAATCGGTACTGTCTCACAGCGTGACTTGGCTCTAACGCAGTTCGGTTTCTTGGCATTCGCCGTGCTGAAGCCCAACGAGCTGGGCATACAAGCCCTCGAGCCTGATGCATGGGAAGGAGTCTCACACTTCTGGGCTGTCATCGGTCATATGATTGGCATAGGGGATCGGTATGTCTGTTTGTTCTATTTGATTATGATGATATAATATCACCTTATGTTACCACTTATAACGATGAAATAAACACAGTCCTTTTCATTTCGTTGGCGACCGATCGTCCGTCTCCGTCTTCCTGTCTTATTCGTGCGATACGATTAAGTACATAACATTTATTTCACATTTCTTCGCAATCAGGAACTGTAATTAGAACTATATTTACAGCAGCGTGTAGGATATTGCAATGTTTTATTACAAATGCTTAGCATGCACCTACTTGACCTACTGGTTATAAAGAAATGCTCCTATTGAAGATTTTTCATAACATACCTACTTTTATATCTAAATCTAGTGTGTGTGTTAAACCCATTTCATTCTCCTCCGGGTCCAAACATCGTTATAGCTTAAATACTTTCGAAGTTAGTGTGCTCCATCGTAAACCACATCGCTGCTTAAAATCAGCCATAATGGAGATCAAACGCTAGTTAATTGTGTTTAAAGAAAAATATATGTCCCACCATCATAAAAATGGATAAAAGCAGGTAGGTACCTGCCCACCATCACATCATCACCCAGTATTGTTTCACTGACCTTACCTACTAATGTTCTTTTACCTACATTTCCAGTTACAACATATGCCGAAAGACCTTCGAAGAGACGTATGAAGTGTGCCAAATTCTTATGGAAAGGGTCTTTCGTCCTTGTCTAACTGACGTGACCGAGCATTTCGAGCACATGTCCTTCATGATGTTTGAAGGTCTCATGGCCATCAATCCGATCAGCGATCCGAAGGTGATACTCTACTTCACCAAGTACCTGGCTGGGGTGCCTGGCTATATCATGACGGAGGAGCAAAGAATGGATCTTCAGTTGAAGATAAAGAAACAGCTGAATGGAAAAACTCTGGATGTTGGTGGGTTTCTTTGTTTGTTTTTTTTATTATTTTTTTGTTTTGCTGTTGACTAGACTAATTTTCGCGTCGTCTTTTACGCCATATCATTTGACAACTGTCAGCATTGAGAACATTATGTATTTGTAAATTAAATATTACAAAAGCTATGGTTGGGTCATCTTTAAATGGGAGCAATGTGAGTCTGTTCCTATGATGGTGGTCAAACGCTTGTTCTTAACGATAAAAAAAATTATGCAAAATAAAACGAAAAGAACCACTGACATTTATATTGGCAACTTTTGTTGACCATCGACTGAAGACAATAGAGGTTTTATTGTTAGCATATTGACAGGCGGGATGGTTCTTTACAGCACGGTTTCAAAGTTGGCTGTGAAGGGTTTGCGATTCTCTCTAGTCTATTTGAAATTCAAACCCATATTTTCTTCTACAGATAGTTTAGTTTATCTTATTTGGGGTTAGGGTCGATCTCTCTCTCGATCGTTTTAGAAATTATAGTAAAGTGCGTGATGCATAAGTTTGAGTAACCCTGTTTTAAGACGTAATTTCTCACAGATTTCACTCCACTTCCATTTCGTTCCGGAATTAAGCCTAAAAACCTTTTGCCGGCTATTGGACTTCGACGTTGTATTTTCCTAAAACTGATGATATTTTGTACCAACATTACTAATCCAAAGCTAATTTGTAGGCGTGGAACCAACGGCTCTGGTGTCGAAGCCCGCCATCGAGCACACGCCGGCCGGCGACTGCAAACCTCTCTATTATCAAGACTACGCCATCCTCACACAAATACCACAGTACAAGAAACTATCCATGTACGAGAAATACCGTCTAAACCTGTTGACTTTCATCTACAGCCTGTGCACAACATGGATCGGTAGATGGTATTTTAACCTGAACTATCGTTTCTCATTATACTTAGTGAGATATTTCCCATATTTAGCTTTCTTCAAGTATGGAATTATGAATTCATACGTGAATATGTTCAAAGATACCCCCGTTGACGCCACTAAGGTGTTGCCTAATGTTCACTATTACAATAAAGATGTAGCTAAGGTGCAATAACAACAAAATATTAGTATCAAATCAAATCAAATCTTTATTAGAATTTTCACTTAAATGCTAAGGGTTAACAATGACCTCCACTGTAGGTAGTCCTGAGTTGTGGGGTCCTTCTATGCTTCACATTTTCGTATTTTGGTGGCGCAATCTGGTAAAAACTTAAAACTAAAATATTCAACATTATTGCTAATAAGTATAAAAAATGGGTTGTGAATAGGGTTGAAAAATGGGTTGATTGAACATGGTAGAAATATAAATATTACTTAAATACAGAAATAAAATATAATATACGTGAAGTATTAGGTACATAGAATAATATTATTTATTAAGTAGATGTGTAGGTATATTGCTTTGTGGTTAAACTATATTTAAAATATTCTCTGTGCTATCGTAGTCCAGTGTCAGCAGAAATTGTTTCACTTCTTGTTTAATTTGAGGTTTATTACTTTGAGAAAAGATTAACTTACGTGATAATTTGTTAAACAAGAACGGTTGCAGGGCAAATGGAAATCTATGAGCAAACATGTGGTGGGTAGTGGGAACAGGTAGTTTTCATATTCGCTAGAGTAGAGTAGAGTTTGGTTGTTGGATATCTAAACGGTTTTTGGTATAAAACTTTTAATATTGAACGTTGAGCCCGTTCTAGCTCCATCATGGGGTGGAACCTTTAAAACCTGTATTTTAAAGGTTCCACCCCATGATGATATTCCATATGTTATAATAGATTCACACAAGCTTTTGTATATAAGTTCTTTTATTTTACTGTCGGTGATGTTTTTAAATTCCTTCATGGCGTGAATTAATCTACGAATTCTAGACGATAGAGATGAAATATGTTTTTTAAAATTGAGGTTTTCGTCTATTGTAATCCCTAGATATTTGATGGAATCGATGTGTTTTATACTTAGATGGTGAACAAGAGCAGGTCAGAGTGTTAGAAGCGCATGTGTGCAGTGTGAGGTTTTGTATCTGTGAGGGGGCTGAAGCTCTCGTCTTGTGAAAACATATAAATTTTATTTTATCTATATTCAGGGTGAGAAGGTTTTTGTCAAGCCATTTACTAATCTGCTGTAGTCCGGATTCTGCTTGATGAAGGGTCTGTTTCCATGTTTTACCGTGAAATGTAAGGGCAGTTACCAAAGATATATTGTAAGTATGAAAGAAATAAAAATTGACGCCAGTATATGTCTATCTTTTAAGATATAACTCACTAGAACCGTTTTTATGGTAATGAAATTTGGTCGAAATCAATACATTATTTTTTTGTAATTTTACAAAGAGGAAAAATTGTATGGATGGATGTTTGTAACGAATAAAAACTACTTGACGAAGGAACGAAAATAAAATAAATAAATAAATAAGTTGTGAAAGTAAAAGTTTGACCACATGAAAACTAAAAACTGACCAAGTGAGAGTCGGACTCGCACACGAAATTTTTCACGGATAAAAATTAATTTAAAAAACCACGTTTGTTGTATTGAGCCCCCTTGTAATCTATATTTTTATTTTGTGTATTTGTTATTGTAGCGGCAACAGAAAAATATCACCTATGGAAATTTCAACTGGCCTACCCATCAGTTTTCATGAGATACAACCTGGTCATTACAACGTTTCTGGTCGTTCTAGAATGACCACACTGGATGGCGAAATGACACGGGAGCACGCCACATATAGTTGACCATGGCAAATCAACTCCTGCTAGGGATAACCTAAGCTACGTTAGTTCCACATTTCAAGTACCTACGTTTAGCCATTTGAGCTGTGCGTTGGTATATCAGTCAGTCAGTCAGCTAACTTTTCCTTTTATATATTTAGATATTTAGTTTATTTATTTATTTACTTACTTCAAGTGGAACATCAACAGCTTTCTCTTAAAACTAGTTACAAAGTTAACAATATATATGCCAATGATAGATGTTCACATATAATACCAAAAATGCAACCTAGCTTAAACTAAAAATAACAAAGATATATACTAGTTGCCGCGGTCAACAGAAGTTACCTGTCTGACCATCTATTTTTTGTTTGTATCACACGATCAATGTTGTTATAAATGCCCTAGGTAGATGTGTGTGTGTTCATATTGTGTGTCAGTTTAGGCGCAGACGTCGCGGGGAGCGGTTGACCGCGTACTCATTCGAAAAGAGAAAGTCTATCCATTACGTTCTACTTTCATTCGATATTTGTGAGGAACTGAGACTAGTAGACAGTGTTGTATTAAAAATAAAACAGTGTGATTATTTATAAGAATTGTCTAACTGTTGAACGCAATGGATCTAACTGGTGAGTACACATTGTTTACATTGTAGCTTGGTGTTTTGTAAACACAGAAATATGTCCTGTATAACCTAGACTAGGCGCCAATTTACTTTGTAAATAAGTAGTTGCTAAGGAAGTTGTTGAGAGTAGATATGATAGATTGTTGTCAATGTTTAGAATGAGCAGGTTTTTTTATAAAAAAATAAACCAACAAAAGAACAAGCACGAAGACGAACGAATATAAGAATAAAGTAGATAACTTTGACAGATAGAATTTTTTAGAGAATTTATCAATTTCTATCAATAATACAGTGAATAAGTTATTAATGTAGCTAGTAGATACATGATGTCTTAGAATAATATTCATCGTTGTTTAGGTCAAAGTTAAAGAAATTGTTATGGAAAATAAAATGCAAAACTATCTGGCTTATCTTTGTTATGTTTTGGTTATTTAAATTTAAAAATGTATACCTAAGTGAGTAGGTACCTATATTATACAATGAAGATTATATATTACTCATTCACGCCTACACAAACTTCGCATGGAATTAAAAATATTTGAAGAACAATACTTGCACTTTATATTTTTTATGCGTGTAAATACGCTCTTCAAAAATCTTTATTTGATAATGTAGACAAAGAATTTTAAAAATGTCGGTATACCTACTTACGTACCAAAGAAGGAAGTTCAAATTTTTTTCAAATATTTTTTTATATGTTTTTTACGCTATTATTTTGCCAATTACCTATTAGATATATTTGGACCTTTGTTTTTGTCGGCAGATTATGCTTTGGAGGTCATTCCAAATTTTTTAATTGTAGAAAATCGTTTAAATACGTGACATAGTCACTTTTTAATTCCGTTTGTTTTTAAGGATTCCTATATAAATATAACATTATCTTATTTAATTACAGCTTAAAGAGTTTAGACTTGACAATCTTTCATTTTTTTAATACTGGAAGCCCAGCGAGCTTATCTTTTATTATATTCGCGCCGGTATAGGTATACACACAGTTTTACTCGTCGTTTTCTAACTATTATTATTTGTATATAATAGGTATTTGCTTTAGCAAGTGCCTCTGCCTACCCTTCTTTGGGATTAAAGGCGTGAAGTGTATTTATTTTATTATTTATTACTTTTGGAATTTAATCGGTTTAAGAAAAGCTTCCGTTTCTAAAAAAAAATACACTTCACGCCTTTTAATCCCAAAGCGGCGGCGTAGGCAGTAGGTATTCACACTACTACTACTACTACTACTACTACTACTACTACTAACTCACACATCAAGTGCCTACGGTTCACCAAGCGTATTTAACCCAACGTGTCAGGGGGTGAGCCCATCGCTGTTGTAGGGTTCACACACCTTATGGTGTGCGGGTTTCATCACGATGTTGCCCTTCACCGTACGAGTGTGGCGTTCCGTACATAGGCTCTGAAAGAGTCCCATTTGTACACATTTCTTACGCGCACATTTCACACTTACCTACGTTTCTATTTAAGTAACCTAAACATAGTTGTCAGCAACCACAAACACAATCAGAAAAAAGCTACCCTCTCGGCTATGTGCTATGCCCTATATACAACACTATTATTTTAATGCGAAAATTTAAATAACATACCTACTTATAGAAATAGTTTCTTTTCAATAAAATATATTTTCTTTATTACGCTCTGAAAAAGATTCCTATTCATACATGTCCAGTAGCCGGACTCGAACCTGCGACATCCCAGTTGCAAGTCATCCAACTGGACCACAGACGCTCACGAATAGTCGTTTATTATTTATTCATAAGTGTCATGCTTCAGAAAAAATACACAACAAGGTCGTTGATTTAAATTCTGCTTTTTTAAATACCTAATATTAGACATCGTACACGTGTACCTCCTCGCGTAGACTGACTCGAACCCGATTACTAAGTCCCAATGATGACCGACTGGAGCACAGACGTTTAAATCTCTATTACCTACTAGGTATACTAAATGGCGCTCACTGAGCCATAATAATAAACATAATTAAACATAAACATTTTAGTTACAATGTGTAAGCCTTATGTGGAAAGTGGTGAGCATGAATGTGGAAGGATACAAGGGAAGAGGGAGACCAAAGAAGGTATGGATGGACTGTGTGAAAAATGATACGTGCGTGAAAGGTGTAAGTGCAGAGATGACGAATGATAGAGATGAATGGCGAAAAGAAACATGTTGCGCCGACCCCACCTAGTGTGGGATAAGGGCAGGAAAATGATGATGTGTAAGCCTTATGGTGATGGATGGCGAATAGAATACACGTGTCACCACCCCAGTCCAACGTTTCCCGTCTGGTGTTTGCGGCGAGTGGACCGAGGGGACTCTCCAGAGGACGGGCAGCATCGCTCTCTGTGAGTTAAATCACGACACCACTGCGATCGCCAAACCGCCTACCAATCGTACCGATTATTGGCATTTTAACATAGAAATTATTAGGAGAGGCCCTCGTCCAGCAGTAGGCGACATGTGGATGATGATGATGGAAGTTATTTTAAGTTTTTGTATGTGTTAATGTTGTTTTTTTTTTTTGTAATTATCTGCTTTTTTTGTTCTCTCTTTTTGTTGTTTTTTTTATATGTCTTTTCTTCTTTGTGTTACGTGTGTTTGCGGCACCACCGCCATAATTATGAAAATACAAATCCTTTTCTTTCTTTCTTCTTCTTTCTATAGGGGACATGTGACCTTTAGAGCAATGCTCCTGATTATTTGATGTCCTTGTAGGTATTTTACAATATTCATCTCTTATACACTTTATTTAACATGAAAAGAGGCCATAGATTTTATAAAAAAAAAACGCTAATATAAACAAACAGAGCCATGTTATCATCAAAGTATATTTTTCGCAGATAGGTACTCAGTGGGATAGACACAGTCATATAAGTATTGCAGCCCCAATGGCGCTTCTGGCATTTAGGAAAAATCCAATTTTCGTAATGATAATTATGAATAAAAAACTTAACGCAAAGCGAAAAGAAAAAATACGGTTATCGTATTTTTTTGTCTTTTTTCATATGCAGTATCTGAAATATCGTCAATTAAAATAATTCTGATTTAAATAACACACTAACTTCAAACCTATTACCTATTATATGAACGCTTGGCATATAGTATAATAATGGGTATTACAGGGAATTAATTCAGACTAGCCGTCCTTATTTGTAGATGCAAAAGAAGCTAATTACTACTAATTATTACTTATACCTCTATAGTTCATATCAAGCAAATGGACAGTAAAGTTGCAAACAATTTTAAAAAGCATAGACAACTTAGGTACTCTTCTCTCCATCTAAGTATGTACATACTGCGTGTAAAAGGACACCGAGCTTATGATTATTATTTATTTATTATTATTTACTACGGCGAGAAAATAGGGAAATGAAAAAAAATATATTTGTGACATTTTTTATCAGGATTATAATATTTTTTTTATATTTCCCCGCATTGTCGCCGTAGTAAAAGCTGTTTATATTGACGAGCCCAACAACGTTTGTAAAACTCTGTTAGGTATACTTAAATTTCTGATTTCCTTCGATTTTCGTTTGTTACTTATAAAGATCCCTGCGGTTATGCGCTCTACCATTACTCTACTACGCTACTTAGAGTTGACCTTGTCTTTGATTTTTTGTTTTAATTTTAGAGACGCGCACAACATATAACTATGGCGGCTGTACACACTCTACTACGAGAGCCTCTCGTCTGGTCTCGACAACTAACCTAGGTCGACCGAGCCGAGACAAGAGAGAGCGAGACGAGAGGGTCATGTACCTACATACTCGCTCTCGCCCTGTCTCGGAGTGTCTCGTCGAGTGTGTACGGCCGCCTTGACGTGTAGACACTTTATGGCCGGGCACATACATACGGAATTCTCCGTACCTACTGAATGTGGCGATTCAAGTATAAAGTGAAGCTTCCAACGATTGTTGTTGTTGTGAACTTGAGTTTAACAGACGTTTTTACTTGAATTGTTCCGTACGGAAAATTCCGAATGTATGCGGCAGGCCTATGTCTTCTACACGTCAAAGTGCCGCCCGGTAAACCCGAAAAAAAGCTTGTTTCAAAATGCGCCCGGTCGTAGCGCCACGTCGCGTCGGCGGTTTTGCTGTGTTGACTGTGTGTAGAGTCCTTTAGTAAAGTGTGCGAACAAGACAGACTATCAATAATGTGTGTCCGATTAGTTTTATAACAGGTAAATTCCTACGACCATTCTTACTATACCACGAAATGTTGTTGTGTTTTCTTTATTTTTGAATGTCAACAATGACTATGCATAAAATAGATGTGTTTATTAGACTTGGTAATTAAAATAGCCTCTTTGGTACTGATAAGACTCATAGTTGATGTATTGATACAGATAGCAGATTGTATTAAACATTTTTTGTATGGATACGTATTAATATTGCAATATTTAAGTAACACAGTTATTTCAAAATGAAAAATACTGCTATACGTATTTTTATAGATAAACCGTCAATCTTTGGGTAAATATTGATAACCCACCCATTTTAGAAAATTCGGAAGTGTTACTTAAATATTACAATATTAATAAGTGTAGATACAAGTACTTAATCAATCCATAGTATAAAACAAAGTCGCCTCCCGCTGTCTGTCCTTATGTATGCTTAGATCTTTAAAACTACGAAACGGACTTTTATGCGGTTTTCATTAGTAGATACAGTGATTCTTGTGGAAGGTTTATATGCATAATAAAAATATACACTTCACGCCTTTTAATCGCAAAGCGGGGTAGGCAGAGGCACTTGCTAACCAAATGCCTACGGTTCACGAAGCGTATTTAACCCATTGTGACAAGCGGTGAGTCCATCGCTATTATAGGGTCCACACACATTGTGGTGTGCGGGTTTCATCACGATGTTGTCATTCACAGTGCGAGCTCTGCGTTGCGTACACAGGCCCTGAATGAGGCCCATTAGTATACGTCTAGTAGCCGTACTCGAACCCACGACCTCCCGGCTGCAAGTCCGACTAACTGTACCACAGACGCACGCCGGATATACATATCTAATACCTACATGACATATAATAGTAGATAAACACCATTGTTAATAATGTATATTAGCAAAACAACGTTTGCCGAGTCAGCTAGTTTATATAATAACGTATAATAACTTAAGTTATGTAATGTTGCTGTTTTTTGCATTACATAGGTATAAGCAAGAATTAGACCTTCACTTCACTGACAGGTTTTATTCAGCAAATGGAATCTCCATATTCCACCGTTCGCTTTTTTGATCCGTCAATTACATCAGCAGCAACACACAATTTCATAAAAATCGGTCCATTCGTGTAACTATAATTTATGTATCATCATCATCATCAGCCCATACTTGTCCACTGCTGGACATAGGCCTCTCCAATTGCACGCCACTGTGATCTGTTTTCGGCTTCTCGCATCCAGCTTCCGAAGTGTAGGACGCCCTCGGGCAAGGTGGACTGATGATATACGCAAGATGGCTGGCAGAATTTATGTATAATATAAAATAAATATTGAGTAGTTTAAAAAAATAACAATTAAACGTAAGAGATGCAACGTTATTCAACTCAGACCAAAAACAACTAGACTTGCAATGGGGAATTTTCTTTGACGATTTTCTGATAGGTTTTCGGGTGGAGAATTGTCGTTACTGTCATACTTTCCAAAAAAAGTTTGACAGTAATGACAAAGAAAATTCCCCATTCTGAACTGACGTGTAGGATAAATTAACTAGAATAATGTAAAATAAAGCAAGTAGAATAAGACAACGTGCGACGGTGTGAAAAACATGGATGAGTGAAAGAATAAGAGAAAATATCTTCTGTCCCGGTATCAGGGTAAATTTGGATCCAAACTGTCAAATGGATAGTATTTCTTGGTTTTAACTAATTTTCCATACATTTTCGTGGAAAAGAGACGGAGTCGGAGTGAAAACATACATGGACTGAATGAATAAGAGAAAAGTGTGAAAAAGAGCAGGGTACTTTTATTAAAAAAAACTACTTCCAAAATGGGTAAATTAGGTATAACACTTCAATATTTTACGCAATTAAGCAAGCTCAGTGGCCAATGAATTGTTATTGACAAACAATGCTGCAAAATTTTCGTCACTCCGTAATATCTCGAAGTTTTCAACGCTAACGTTGGAGACGTGCCAGGCGACGATGAGCTTGCAGGAGCCGTCTGGCTCGGTGCAGTACTCCAGCGGCAGGGTGGTCACAGAACTGCTCTGCGCGGGATAGTACGTGTACTCCGACATGGTGCGGACGCCGCACTCCTCTGTGTTGTCCGATAGCTTGCGGACTACGCCTGTGAAATTATGTTCTTCATCATACAGAAATGTAGAGTTCATTCGATTTTAGAACAGAACATCATCATCAGCCACATAACTGCTGGACGAGGGCCTCCCACAATGAGATCCGTCATTTGGGGTGAAATGCCAGTAATCGCCACGCTTGGCGGGCGGGTTGGCGATCGCAGTGGTGTTGTGGTTTAACTCACAGAGAGCGCTGCTGCCCGGCCTCTGGAGAGCTCCCTCGGTCGCCTCTTACGACCCCCATGACGGGAAAAGTTGGGCTGGGGTGGTGACACATGTATTCTATTCGCCGTCACCACACGGCTTACATCAACATTATCAGTCTAAATTTGTCCACTGCTGGACACAGGCCTCGTCAATTGTACGCCACTGTAATCTGTTTTCGGCTTCTCGCATCCAGCTTCGGAACATACAGACATACACTTATTTTGTACATCTACCGTTCTGTGATAATTTATTAAATTAGTAACATAGAACTGCAAAATGTCAAGTTTATTGTATAAGCGAATAAACTTGTACTTTAATTTTAATGCCACTTAATAAAAAGTAATTCTTTTTCTTGATATTCAATTTAATTTTTGACCGACTTCAAATTAAAAAGGACCGATGTTATTTAAACTTTTTTCAGCAGAAAACCATAACCTGAAAATGTTCTTTTTTAAAAACTGCCCTTTTTGTTTAATCTAGACTTAAGTTCTACCTTGTACTAAATAGCCGTAATGCCTAATTAAATAAACTTTAAACTATTGCAACAACTAAACGTAAACTATGCACCTATCGTGCCTTTTTATGAATATTAGGTAAGTACCTACTGAGGTACTACTAAATATTCATTATTTGTAGGTATCTACTACAAACATGTTTGCGTGCAACATAATACGAATTAGTAGCTATCTATCTCCTGATAATTGTTAAACTGCAACATTGCAGTTTACATTAATCTAATCAATTGCATGCAATAACATAAACATATAAAAGTACTAAAGTAGTAGTAAAGTATTTCATAATTGAAAATAAATAATTATTATATGCATACGAAGCTCTTCGGAAAATAATAATTTTACAAATACAGTATTTGTAAAATTATTATTAGTATTTGTTAAATTAAATACAGTATTTGTAAAATTATTATTTTCCGAAGAGCTTCGAATGCATATTATAATAATTATTTATTTTCAATTATGAAATAAATAGCATATAATTATATTTGTTTCCTTATAATCATTAACAATGAGAAGTTTCCTCTAAAAGAAATCAACAAAGAGCGAGACCGGAGACGAACAATCATAGAATAAAGTAGTTGCATCTCTTTCGTTTTCAACTATCTTTGACAGTATGATTTTTTTAGAAAACTACATTTTTTCTTCCCGAGTCGATCTGAACTACAATATATACTACCTACATAATATAGCCACCGTTATGTGTAAGTATAATAAAGATTATATTTCTATGGTTAATGTTTCTCACTAGAGATATTGTGTGTATGATTGAACGGAAGTTCTGAATCTACGCTCGCCGCGAATCTGATTGATGCTTATCAGGGGGATATACAATAATGATTGTGAAACCAATTCAATCAAATGTGTATTATGAAGCAAATTCAAAAAGGAAAGTTTTAAGTTCTGGCATGTTTATTACGCGATTATTCCGCCAGTGACTTATGAATAGATTACTAAGTATTATATCAAAAACCAAATAATAATTATTTTCTAGTGTAATAGCTTGTGCTTCAGAGTCTCAAAGTAAGCTTAAGCTTAATCTTTAATTAATCGTAGTAGCGAGTGATTGTTAATAGTTTTTTTTACTTTTTATTAAAGCTTTTGACTACCATCCTGCCTGATGTTAAGCAGCGATGTGGTTTACGATGAAGCACGCTTATTCATTAGGTACCTATTAACCCGATGAAGACCTTCAGACTGCAGGAAACACAAAACACAGACTCTTGAAACTCATTCCACATCCTGACAGTTGAAAGTAGAAGAGTAAAGAGATGAAAAGTAGTGAAAAGAAAAAGTAGTGTTTCATCCTAACTTTTTTTTTACCTTTCTTTGTATTAAAAAATGCAACATCTTTGCAGTAAAGTTTTTTTCAAGAATTCTATGTTCTTGAAAAAAAAATTTTGTTATGGTTTTATTCTACCGAAATTACTGGAATATCTACTTAGGATTCGAGTTACTGTGGTAAAATTTACCATTCAATGCTAAGTACCTATATTTTGGATATTTTGCCATTAACACATGGAAATCGTCAAAATGAGAGTTAGGAGGTTTTGATTATTATTAGCTATGAAAAAGGTGTAACTGCAGAGATGACAGAGATGAATGGCGAAAGGAAACGTGTTGCGTCGACCGTGTACCAAGTAATGTGAGGTCGGCGACTCGGCCTAGTGCGAAAAGGACAGCCAAATTATGATTTTAATACAAATAGAGTAATGAACTTACCATTTTTGCAAGTGTTATCAACAAGTTTTTTAGGGACGCTAAGGTATTGTTCCAGGGTTCGGTTGAAGCCCTTCTTGAGGCAAAGATAGTCCTCCTCTGAATACTCCGGTTGTCTCTGCTCCGGGATAACCTCGTACTTTATGACAGAGTTGAAAGCGCACGGGTCACGCTGACTTGATATCTGTCGAATTATAAATTTTACCTCTAGTTAATAAATCAGTGTTGATAAAATGACGGATTAGCCGTGTGGTGGCGGCGAATAGAATACATGTGTCCACCATGTGGCCACCCCAGCCCAACTTTTCCCGTCATGGGGGTTGTAAGAGGCGACCGAGGGAGCTCTCCAGAGAACGGGCAGCAGCGCTCTCTATGAGTTAAACCACAACACCACTGCGATCGCCAACCCGCCTGCCAAGCGTGGCGATTACTGGCATTTCACCCCAAATGACGGGGTGAAATGCCCTCATTGGGGGAGGCCCTCGTCCAACAGTGGACGTTATGCGGCTGATGATGATGATAAAATGATACCTCACAATAATTTATTTCATTTGGATTTTGAGTAGGCAAAAAGCGCAGCTATGCGCTATCAAGCTACACATTTTCACAGTGAACAGTGCATGAAATAAGTTTGGGAATCTTTAGCCTAAAGTGATGAGCCCCTCAGGATATCTACGTAATATCTAATCACCAGTATACCTATCCTCCACGTAGTTTACTAAAATAACAACTATAAATTATTTCAGTTTTTCATTTAAAAAAATATTATACTTTTCAAACTCATACCAAAAACAAACTTGCAATCCGAAACCTATATATAAACCTGATTATAATAAAACTGTTCAGCGTCCAAAACTGTACACATAATCAATGAAATTATTTTTTACAAAAAATACCGGTAGAGTATATTAATTTGCCGTTACAGAAGCCGAATTTCATATTTTTGGAAAAAATGTCCATCTGTCTGTTTGTCCGCGAATCACGTCAAAAGAGCTGGACAAATTTTGATGAAATTTGGCACGCAGATACCTTATACACTGGAATAACATTTAGGCTAACTTATATCCCGTAATTCAATTTGGTTCCCGTAGGATCGTCCAAAAACCAAAATTCCCAAAGAGCTGAAAATATCGTAAGGAAACTTTCTTTGGTTGATAGGATTTTCAGAGTTCTGGAGGTTCATGCTTTTAAAATGTATCCCAAAATTCCTTGAGGATAGCTAAAATGAAGCTGTAAAATGTACATTAAAATACAGATGGAATATTTCACACGTTTCTTGCACGCGCCGATAGCTCAGTGGTCAACGGTAAATTTAAGTTGAAGTGATTGCCTCCGAATCCTCACGCGGGCCAATGTTTTTTGCTCCTTTTTTGTACTCCTTCTATGGAAAAAGGTAGGTAGTCTGTTTTTTCGAACACTAATTTGACAACAAAAAATATCCGGTTTCGAGTAGGTACTTTTCATGCTACCTTCCGGTATCCTTCACCCATCCTCTATAACCAAAAGAGACTAAATGAACGGAGAAGTAATCTCAAAAACGGAGAAGTATTTACAAAATGTAAAACAGCGTAATGTATCGTATTCGTGAAATATTTCGCCTTCATTATTACAACTGCTACCCGAAGACACTATTATGTATTATACGTGTATGTTTAATTCAATTTATTTAGTATTTATAGATTAATTTGGATTATTTTTTTTTTCTATAATATAACTTTTTCTACTGCATATTGTACTTTACTTAATTTTACATAGTACACAAAATACAAATACAAAATATCTTATACATAGTACATACATTGTTATTTTGTTTTTGTGAATTTAAACTAACGAACTAACTCCATCTAGATATCAAAGAGTCACTTGTTTCATTACCCTCTTTTGTTCAAGTATACACTACGCTACTACTAGTGCTTACCTCACGACCAACACATCTTGGAGTAGATATCAGTGGGCTGTAGTCACCCCCCGCAGAGCTCTGGAGGCCACCTCTGCAACGGCTCCAAACACCGTCCCTGATGATGTACTGGCGCGCTGGGAACGATGGTGCTTTTATCACCACCGTGGATACTCCAGACCTGCAATCGAGGCGTGAAAATACTGTATTACGCCCACATTCTTAAAGATGGGAGGATGTATTTTGATGATTCGTGTATTGTTGGAAAATAGTTATTTGAAAGGTGATCCCATTATAAGGAAATCAGTGAAATATCAAAAATCGTGGGGGCAACTAGTGCTGGTTGAAGTCGGTTCTATATCTGTAAAGTTACATGTGTTTCCTTGATTTTGTGGCTATTTTGGGGCAACGACCGTCTGACCCCCAAAACTGCTTAGAGGAGAGCCAGCTCAACC
This sequence comes from Conopomorpha cramerella, assembly GCA_012932125.1. NCBI lineage: Eukaryota > Metazoa > Arthropoda > Insecta > Lepidoptera > Gracillariidae > Conopomorpha > Conopomorpha cramerella. The sequence goes on from SJJU01000841.1 coordinate 15,597, forward strand.
GTTAGATGTTTTCAAGCCCCTCGAATGCCTCTAACTGGGCTTTACGGCTGTAGTCGAGACCACTTACAGACGTCTAATGAGTGACCGCGCACAGTAAAATATAAATATTTTACAACAATACACATTGCCTTGGTCCCATGTTAAGTAGCTAAAGCACTTGTGTTATGGAAGTCGTCACCACATGGCTGAATTACATAAAAAAACATAATTTTAGTGAAGTATTTTACCTGTCGTTATTTACCATTTAGTCGTAGAGCATTGAACATTTACGAAGCGTATGGTATTTTTACCGAAATTGCAACTCACTGTCCATTAACAATGGCTTCTTTGAGAAACTGCTCCCGGCTCTCGATTTCCTTGATCTTCTCTTTCAAAGTCGCTGCCAGGAGATTGGCGCCTTCCAGTGTCTTTTCCAATTTGGATTTTAAATCGGCGACTGTAAGTCGAGGTTTGTATGTCTTTGGGGGATGGTCCTCGTCGAGGCGGGTATTGGCCTCCGCGGGGACTGCGGGCAGCACGGGGAGGGTCCGCTCCTCATCCTCGAATAGTTTTAGATCAAACTGGTTGCCCAACCTTCTAGAAGATTCTTCTTGCCTGTGTTTGTGTGACGGAAATTCTAAAAATTGTATTTATTGTCTATGACCTAGTGGTTAGTAGCTTCTCGGATGTGCAATCGGTTGCGGATTAGAAATAAAAGGCGTGTGTACCAGTCGGTCTCTTTTTCAGAGCCTGTGTACGACAATGTATTTCTGGATTCTTTCTTGATTACCTATTATTATAATATAAAAATAGGACGAAAAAGATTTTTAATTTTTACATAGTTATTTTTATATAGTCAGTGTTTTCACACATAAATGTGTGAAACTTTCTTTTTTAAACGTAATGAACAAGCATTTGTCCATCATCAAGAATTTTGATTAAACAACCATTTAAAAAAGAGCCATTTTGTCCTTGATTGTTGGATGAGTGAAAAAAATAGCTAGTCATGGTACAAAGATAACATATTATTTATTAGCACTCACATCTGCCTTTGTAATGGAGACATCCATTCTGACACCTGTAATTTGTAAAATATGTAAGTAGTTAGTTATTAAATGACTGCCTAGTGCATTGAATTGTATGTACACATTGTATTAAGTAGATAAGTAATATTACATATTTGCAGCAGTATTTACACATAAAGGTAGGTAACCTGATAGATGGTTGTTTTGTGTGTAAATCCAACTAATATTATAAAAAATAATACTTTTTTTTGTATTTTTGTTACTCATTCACTCAAAAATTACCTACTGAACGGACTTCATTGAATCTTTACAAAAATAGCTATGAGGACACGTATACTTTTTGCTATCCCGAACTCCCACGAAGACGATATACTTAAAACTTTTTTTACTGCATTAGCATACATTCGAAAACTTATGAACTCGACTGAATATTATTTCATATAAAATTTCATAAAAATAGGCCAAACTGTTCACAAATAAATGTAGTTCATATTGACGAGCCCAACAAAGTTTCTAAGACTATTGCTCGGGGTCCTCTTACACGCAGTATACTTAGTTATAATAATGAGACATTGCGAGCATTGTTACTTTGGTAAGATTCAGACATTTTAATAAATGTAATTCAAACTCTATTCATTCATTCCAGCATCCCCAATTTTATTTCAATCGTACTTCTTTTTGTTTAAGAAAAGAAAACCCCTTTTTCAAATATTTCCTAAGGCCTGGACAAATATTGCAGGGGGGGAAACTCTGTCACGTTGTAAGTAAGTATAAGATAATTTCCTTACCCAGTCTGCTCCAGCGAGATTCACACACAATAAATAGAAACACAGTTTAGGAACGACCATTGTACGCAGCATACCAATCGTTTTTGAAAACCCTATGAGGTGAAATGTATCGGCTGAGAACTGAAATGTTTACCTTAATGCTGATAAAGTGCCCATACGTAGTGTTTCCGGACAATAGCGAGCAAAATGGCCATTGTTTTAACACACCAATATCATCAGCTGTAAATTACCTACTCTTACATTTTTCCTAAAAGATTTACAATGAGGAAAGATTTGATTGTTTGTTTCAATTGACGATATTTCAAAAATCGTAAGCCCGTAATAATAAAATACCGTTTCTTCGAATGTAAAATGAAACTTATTTCTCTAATTATCTTATTTTTCATTCTCGCAAATAATAATATTGTGTAGGGGGCATGTGACCTTATGTGAAATGCCGGGGATGTTATTTTTCAAAAATAGAAGAGCTGACTTTTACAATCCTAAGGTTTACTTGATGTCCTTGTAGCCATTTTACAATATTTATCTCTTATCCAATTTTTAACTTCTTTTATGCTTAGGCATTCATAAATTGATAGAAATCGCATACTTATAAAAAAACAGCAGAATATGTAGGTAGACACAGACGTGCTTCAGGCGTTTTCGAAAAATTCGATTTTAAAATGAAAATTATGAATGAAAATCTTAACGGAGAGCGTAAAGAAAAAATATAGGTACACATACATAAATGTCTTCGCCATATGGTGAGGATGTATGCACTTGCATATTATTGATTGATGAAAGAGATTTACATAAGTGACGTAAGGGACCGAGTGAGTAGAGGCCATCCCAGATGATTTTTTTGTGTAAAAGAAAATATTTATATGGATTAAGCGAAAGGGATATGTAAGGATCGTCGTCACAATAAGAGATAATCTACGTACAATCTTTGCCCCTCTTTTGGGGTAACGTGAATGTTACATACATTATACGTGGTTGATCGGCAGTTTTCCAATTTATGCCGTTTTTTTTTGTTTGAAAGCTGATTTGATCGAGCGTGTTCTTAGCTATATTTGATCGATATCTGTTCACCCACTCCAAAGTTAGGGGGGTTGAAAGTGGGGATGAAAATTTTAATTGAATAAATGTGTAAATTTTTCAAAAACATTCAACTAATTAGCATCTTTAAGTTAAATATTTCGTTATTAGCATAACTTATCGTTGTTATTTTTATAACATAAGAATAGGTTCAATAACTTGACATAAACGAATAACACGACATAAAACTAATTTTGAACGACCTTGAAAGGACTGAGTCACTTTTAGCCTGATGAGATAAGATGAACAAAAAATAAACTGATAATAATAAATAATGAATAAGTAATTTGGATTGGGTTGTTGGGTCTTTAGATGGTATTTCAAACATCTAACTTTTTTTTTTTTTGTGTTGTGTGTTATCTATTTATTTTATTCTATTTTTTGTATTTTTGTTAAATTTGTAGCCTATGTACAATATATTTTTTGTTATTAGTTCAATAGTTACGTTCAAGTGACGTGTAAATAGGTACCTAATGAACAAGCGTACTCTATCGTAGACCACATCGCTGCTTAACACTATGCAGGATACAAACGCTTGTTCACTGTGTTTAAGAAAAATTCTAAATCTATTGTTATCGGTTTCTTTCAGTGGAGGAGTTCATAGATGGGCTGTTCAAGGAGCACACGGTGGAGCTCCCCTCGGACGAGAAGCTGCTCAAGGAGGACGAGATGACTCTACCACCGTGGTATGACGACGAGAAATTCAAAAAGTACGTATTTATAATTCACTTGTACTGCGCGGGGTTACTGACGTATATTTTTTTCGATATCGTGGGAATTCCGGGTTAAAATATAACACATGTTTACCGGTGAATATATATAGGGTATCTTCCCAACAGTACTTTCGGAGCCTAAACAATCAATCAATCTTTCGTCTTCATAATATTAGTAAGTACTGCGTGTAAAAGGACCCCGAGCAACAGGTTTTCGAAACGTTGTTGGGCTCGTCAATATGAACAACTTTTACTATGGCGACAATGCGGGGCAACGACAATTTTTTTTTTCATCTCCATACAAAATGTCATCTCAGGAGGCAAAAAAATTGTTAAACCTATTTTGGTATGGAGCCAAACCGAGACATCGTGTCTTATATTTATACCCCGCCTGTCATATAATTTCCCGAAGGGGCGTCTTATTCTTCCCCGTAACTAAAGCGCGTCCGTGCCGAGATCGTGTGTGCATCAGCCGAACTTACCTTATGCAGTATGCAGGCGTCCCACACATCCCCGCAGCAATCGCGGGTAGCAGGAGTAGAGGACGTGTCACATTCACCCGCAAAATTACGAGCAAGGTTATTGCGCGACAAAATAACATTTTCCCGTTATTTTGTTTGTTTTTTTTTTGCTATAATACCTTAACTATCAAGGCACATGCCTTGTTGTAAATTAAAGATTTCAATTTAAATAATTGTATGTAGTTTTTTCGTCTTTTTTAGTGTCCTAATTTTGTCCGAAAATTCCGATGCATAGCCTCCCTGACCTTATCTACAAATGAATGGAAAATAAGAACTCTTTCTCCATAAGTAACTTGTAATCATCGATTCTTTACAGAGGTCAGCGGCATTATTGGAGCAACACTTTCGCGATGTCGCAAATGATGTTGGTGGGTCTGGTGTCAGTGTTCGCCGTGCCCTCCATCCTGAGGGTGCTGGTGGGCTCCCAGCGTTCCTCTTCAGCATACACGGCCTACAAGCGGTACACTTCTACACTGCTGCACGTGCTGTCCTGGTACGAACATGATCTGAAGCCTGGATCACTGTATGTACCTACCTACTACCTACATATACATAGAATAGATGTTTATATTTGAAACAAAAACATATAAAAGCCGTCATGTTGAGAATGAATCCTTTTTAATCGACTTGAAAAAAAAAGGAGGAGGTTCTCAATTCGTCTGTATTTTTTAGTCGAAAAAAGAGTTCGAAAAATACAGTACGACAAGGATCTTTTGGCGTTTGGTGTAGAAGTTTTGCGACCAATTTAAGTTAACGCTAAACTATTAATTAATTATCTATATTATCCCAAAACTTAAAAAAACAGCACCGAAAACAAACCAAGAAAGGGAGAAATATAGGAATGGCAAGAAATCACATAGAATCTCACCCCCTGTCACGTTGGGTTAAATACGCTTGGCGAACCGTGGGTATTTCCTTTAGCAAGTGCCTCTGCCTACCCCTCTTTGGGATTAAAGGCGTGAAGTGAATTTATTTTATTATTAAAAAAAAGTAAAATACTTATCTTTTTAAAAATAAGCTAAAAATATTAAAATAAACTTGAACTTCAAAACTTTTACTATCAAATTATAACGTCATTACACTATTTATACGTTATTAAAGCTTCTCGCGAGATTTTGTAGGCACTTATATACTTTGTTTGAAAATGCTGTTGTTGAATGTTTACCTACTAAACACCTAAACGAAGGAGGGGTAAATACAAAAATCGATGAGTATAAATAGGTATATTGATGAATGTGGAAAACGCAAGAGTGGTGTGTCAGCACATGGAGGTCGATTGTTTTTGCCTACGTGGCGTGTAGGTACTAGGTACATATATTATATGTAAGTAATTAAAAGTAAGAAAATTACGAGTCAAATCTTGCGACAAGCTTTTATAACGTATGAATACTATAATGACATTATAAGTTGATGGTAATAGTTTTAAAGTTCAATTTCATTTTATTCTTTTCACTGCATGTAAATAAAAGCTCATTTTTAAAAGAGTTTTATACTTTTAATTTATTAAATCGGCTCTTTCACTTTGTTATTAGTCTTAACTAAACACGCTGTACCCGTGATCTTGAGCAGTTCTTTTGGTCAAGCAAGGGCAAACAATCGTTGTAAACATTATAAAGCAAAACCACGATCGATAGACTATTTTTAGAACCGTAGTATAAATACTTTGACCTATAGGTGACTAGCAAACCAAAGTTTAGTTACCTGCCTTCCTAATTTAGAAATGTCTTGTTGAGTTCACACGGCGCAAGTGGGCTTGTGACAAAATTTGTATAATTAACTCTGAAAACAACTGCGAGCTACTTATTACTCTACTTATTATAACCGGAGTGGTTTTTAATTATAGTTCAGTTCATAATAATAGGCCTCGATGGTACTGTCATCGTATCGCAACAAGACTACAAATTGACGGCCAGACTGACTGTCCTACGTCCTAAGTGCAGTGTAGGTACCTACTACACAACATTTGTATCTAATCTAGTCTTATAACCGCAATAGTAGGTAGGTGTATACTTTATTTTGTAGGATTACCTATCTACTACGTACATGTCGTCATAGTTGCACCTTTTACATCAGAGGTTCTCAAACTAACTTCGCCCACTATAAAAATATATTTTTTTCAGCGCGCCCATTTTACACCTACTTACTGAATTATGAACCATACATACATACAGTTTACGCAAGTCTCCCAGTGGGGTAGGCAGATATACAGATCTCCATTTGTCACGGTACTTATGGCTTCATCTAGATTCATACATGGTCTCTGATTTCGGACACTTTTCGGCGGAAGGTGGCGCCACCAGGACATCACCAAACTTATAAACCACTATAACTTCAAATCTACTGGGTTTCTTAGTCCAACACCGTCCACAGGGGAGCGTTGTTATCCAAAAACAGTTTTACACTCTTTGTTTAACATCATTCCAGATCCTGGAAGTCCCTTCACACGATACGCACACGACATTTCCGTGCTGGATTATCGTCGAAGAGTCGTGGAATAGGCACTGTCTCACAGCGTGACTTGGCTTTAACGCAGTTCGGTTTCTTCGCATTCGCTGTGCTGAAGCCCAACGAGCTGGGCATACAAGCCCTCGAGCCTGATGCATGGGAAGGAGTCACACACTTCTGGGCTGTCATCGGTCATATGATTGGCATAGAGGATCGGTATGTCTGTTTGTTCTATTTGATTATAATGATATTATATCACCTTATGTTACCACTTATAACGATGAAATAAACACAATTCTTTTCATTTCGTTGGCGACCGATCGTCCGTCTCCGTCTACCGGTCTTATCCGTACGATACGATTACATAACATTTATTTCACATTTCTTCGCAATCAGGAACGGTAATTAGAACTGTATTTACAACAGCGTGTAGGATATTGCAATGCTACAATGTTTTATTGCAAATTCCTAAGCATTACACCTACTGGTTATAAAGAAATGCTCCTATTGAAGATTTTTCATAACATACCTACTTTTATCTCTAAATCTAGTGTGTGCGTTAAACCCATTTCATTCTCCTCCGGGTCCAAACATCGTTATAGCTTAAATACTTTCGAAGATAGTGTGCTCCATTGTAGACCACATCGCTGCTTAATCCCACCATAATAAAAATGGATAAAATCAGGTAGGTACTTGCCCACCATCACATCATCACCCAGTATTGTTTCAGTGACCTTACCTACTAATGTTCTCTTACCTACATTTCCAGTTACAACATATGCCGGAAGACCTTCGAAGAGACGTATGAAGTGTGCCAAATTCTTATGGAAAGGGTCTTTCGTCCTTGTCTAACTGACGTCTCGGAGCATTTCGAGCACATGGCCTTCGTAATGCTTGAAGGTCTCATGGCCATCAATCCGACCAGCGATCCGAAGGTGATACTCTACTTCACCAAGTACCTGGCTGGGGTGCCTGGCTATATCATGACGGAGGAGCAAAGAATGGATCTTCAGTTGAAGATAAAGAAACAACTGAATGGGAAAGCTCTTGATATTGGTGAGTTTCTTATTTTGATTTTTTTTTTCAATTTATTATTTTGTTTTGCTGTTGACTAGACTAAACTTTTCGCATCGTCTTTTACACCATATCATTTGACACCTCTGCCAGCATGGAGAACATTAAATATTAAAAAGCTATGGTTGGTTCATTTTTAAATGGGAGCAATGTGAGTCTGTTCCTATGATGGAATGGATAAAACGAAAAGAACCACTGACATTTATATTGGCAACACTTTTGTCGACCACCGACTGAAGACAATAGAGGTTTTATTGTTATCAGATTGACAGGCGGGATGGTCCGTTACAGTACGGTTTCTCAAAGTTGGCTGTGAAGGGTTTGCGATTCTCTCTACTCTATTTGAATCCATATTTTCTTCTACAGATAGTTTAGTTTATCTTATTTGGGGTTAGGGTCGATCTCTCTCTCGATCGTTTTAGAAATTATAGTAAAGTGCGTGATGCATAAGTTTGAGTAACCCTGCTTTAAGACGTAATTTCTCACAGATTTCACTCCACTTCCATTTCGTTCCGGAATTAAGCCTAAAAACCTTTTGCCGGCTATTAGACTTCGACGTTGTATTTTCTTAAAACTGATAATATTTTGTACCAACATTTCTAATCCAAAGCTAATTTGTAGGCGTGGAACCAACGGCGCTGGTGTCGAAGCCAGCCATCGAGCACACGCCGGCCGGCGACTGCAAACCTCTCTATTATCAAGACTACGCCATCCTCACACAAATACCACAGTACAAGAAACTATCCACGTACGAGAAATACCGTCTAAACCTGTTGACTTTCATCTACAGCCTGTGCACAACATGGATCGGTAGATGGTATTTTAACCTGAACTATCGTTTCTCGTTATACTTAGTGAGATATTTCCCATATTTAGCTTTCTTCAAGTATGGAATTATGAATTCATACGTGAATATGTTCAAAGATACCCCCGTTGACGCCACTAAGGTGTTGCCTAATGTTCACTATTACAATAAAGATGTAGCTAAGGTGCAATAACAACAAAATATTAGTAGGAAAGTACAGTCAATGGCAAAAAGGAGCGAAAAACTTTCGGCCTTTTTTGACAGTTCAATGACAAGTACTCAAAGATGCTCCGGTAAGCCTTGACTGTGCCTACTTAAGTGTATGAAGTATGTATGTAAATATTTTGCAGTTAGGTAAGTTTAAGTATGGTCCATTCCATGAATAAACTGTGAAGTGTAAAAATTAACAACCTAATCAATGAATAAAGTCAGGCTTTCTATTGTTTTAGTTCTGCTAGCCTTCACCTATTTAAGTATCCAATATGTTGGATTTGACAAAGCTTTTTTTATACATTTGTTATGTTGTTAAAACGGGTAATCATGACTGTGATCATGAATGTGAGAATAGGTGGACCAAGGCCAGGTGATTATTGAAAATCAATATTTCATCACATGTTCTTCATATTTACGTAGAGTCCAGGACCGCTGGAGTCCAAATGCGGCTTTTCTTAATGGCTGAATAAAATAACAGTATTTTCATATACTTTTACTATTTATGTATGAAAATATTCATATCCTAGCTTTTCTTAGAAATCTTTCGTGTATTTGACTGTACTCCGACCGTCCTTGACAATATCAATAGTTAAGTTTTATTGTTGATATAATATCAGAAGTTTGAAAAAAAATGTTACAGTTGACGAAAGTTTTTAGGTATTTAAATACCTACCTAGCTTAGAGAAACATTGACAGATTTAGGTGTAGGTACTTTACATTAAATGTAAAAATGGGTATTAGATATTATGATTAAATAAAATATTTCATTTTGATAGCATTTTACATGAATTTTATTTCTTGAAAGTTTCATCTCCTTGCCTTTACATTTAGCAAATGTAGGTACTGCAATATTAAAATTCATGTTGGAACACTTTTGCCGTGTATCTAAACTTGAATGGTAAGTATGAATTAATAGAAATGATGGTGGGTAATCCATTGTTTCCAAATCAATGCTATTGGACGTACGTAGGTAGAAGAAGTTCCCTGCTTTAATTCGAATGCTTATCGATCTAATAGAACTACCCCGAACACCGTACATAGAACGTTCACGAAGTCGAAGTTTTCATCATCATCATCATCAGCCCATACTTGTCCACTGCTGGACATAGGCCACTCCAATTGCACGCCACTGTGATCTGTCGAAGTTTTACGATATCGATTATTTACTGGCTCGATGCATCGTTACCTTGAAAGATTGTAAAACCGTATAGATACTAGCCCGAATGCTTCCATCCTATTTTTTTTTCTCGAACGTACTTTGTTACGGATGAACGGATACATGTATATATTATTTAGCAGAACGTACGTAATTCATAAACCAAATCGAAAAATGAAAGAAACTGAAAATCTTTAAAATGGTGCTATCTAAAAATACTCTAGGGTATAATAAGACCAAGAATAATTTAAAGAAAAACAACCGACTTCAACCAGTAAAATTTGACATATATGTGGTTTTCTCGTGGATGCCATTGTCGAAACTGAACCAAATTTATATGGGACCAAACAGGAAGCACCAGCTTTCAAAGTTCTGAGTTAACAAACATAAAAAAGAATACAGACGAATCGAGAACGTTCTCCTTTTTTTTGAAGTCGGTTAACAACACTTGGTATCAAATGTTACTATACGACGACGTAACAGTTTGTCGCCACTGCAATATATCTCCAGGCCTGAGTAATCATTAAAATAATAATTTTTTTCTTTGTAAAAACAGGCACGAATTTTCAGAAATTTTCGATGAATCATCATCATCAGCCACATAACGTCCACTGCTGGACGAGGGCCTCCCCCAATGAGATCCGTCATTTGGGGTGAAATGCCAGTAATCACCACGCTTGGCAGGCGGGTTGGCGATCGCAGTGGTGTTGTCGTTTAACTCACAGAGAGCGCTGCTGCCCGTCCTCTGGAGAGCTCCCTCGGTCGTCTCTTATGACGGGAAAAGTTGGGCTGGGGTGGTGACACATGTATTCTATTCGCCGTCACCACACGGCGAAGAATAGTGGACCCTATAAGGTATATTGTACCTGTGACGCCAAATGTCTGCTTCGACTTCATTTGTAGGGTGAGGGTGCCCATATCAGCAGATTTTTTAAACACCTTTGCACCTTTAATTTAAAATTAAATGTATGTAACTATACCAAAAGTTCTCGAGTAGAGACCGCGTCTCGGCAAACGGAGTGTAGAGGCGTCCAACCTACATGCAGGCAAGGTGGACTGATGATATGCGCAAGATGGCTGGCAGAAGCTGGATGCGAGAAACAGATCACAGTGGCGTGCAATTGGAGAGGCCTATGTCCAGCAGTGGATGAGATGTACCTACTGATAATGATGACACCAAAAGTAACAAGACAGTCTCTAATGCAACGAATCAGCAAGTTGAAAGTGTTTACCTTCATTGTCCGTGGACATTAATTCATTGACAATAATTATAATTTGCCATAGTAGGTACCGGAAATGATGCGTAGGTATAGATATTAATCTACAGCTTATGTATCTCACTATAGGTAAGTAGTTTATTATAAAAAGTAATATGTTTGTAAGTATACATAAATAATATCAGAAACCAATAAAGTGTCTATTATTTCAGTAAGTAATAGTTTACATATTCGAATATAATGCTCAAGTATGTACCTAGATAGGTATTCTATAAAAATAATGTAGATATCATTCGCATAGATAGGTACACAACACAACGCATGGAATTCATTAGGTAAGTACCTACCTACTAAGGAGATTAGAGTCTGACATGAGTTGGAAAAAATACGCGTTAAGTTAAAAAAGTTTATGACACGAAGTTTAATGTTATATGTCATACATAACTATCTAGGTACTGGGCTACTTGAGTTACAAAATTAGTTAAATTGCAAAATTTAAAAAACTCCCGATTTTAATCTAATCTAATCATTTGATACCCCACTTAAACATATTTGTATAGTCGACTTTTTTCCCCACTTTCGACCCTCAGAACTTTTGAATAAAGTATCAAATGTTGATTTTATAAACAGATTCTAAATATTCGTGTCTTGCTCTTTCATTTGATATCCCACTTGGACATTTACTGAAGTAAAATTTTTCATCCCTACTTACAACCCCCATAACTTTTGAGTGTGTGAACCGATTTCCACCAAACATAGCTAAGAACACTCGCCCGTTAAACACCTGTAATACAAGAAAAACGAAATTGAAATCGGTTCATTCGTTCGGGAGCTATGATGACACAGTCAGACAGACACGTCAAACTTATAACATCCCTCTTTTTACGTCGGGGGTTCATAACGGTTATCATTTTCCGAACTATATCATATTAATTATTATAAAGAGTAATGATAAAAATAAAATAAAAATACACTTCACGCCTTTTAATCCCAAAGCGGGGTAGGCAGAGGCACTTGCTTTAAGCAAATGCCCACGGTTCACCGAGCGTATTTGACCCAACGTGACAGGGGGTGAGTTCACACACCTTGTGGTGTGCGGGTTTCATCACGATGTTATTTTTCACCGTACGAGCGTTGCGTTGCGTACATAGGCTCTGAAAAAGAGTCCCATTGGTACACGTTCAGTAGCCGGCATCGAACCCGCGACCTCACGGTTACAAGTCAAGTATCCGACCAACTGGACCACAGACGAGTAATAAAGAGTAATGATTAGTTTGTTTGTTTGCATGGAATACGATCGGAAAATACTGTAGTGAAATAAAAATAGCAAACAGCTTCCCAACAGTAAAGGATTTTTTTTAAATCAGTCGAAGGGTTTCGGAGCCTATTCCATCTAAACCTTTCCACTTCATAAGTAACTCAGTTTGTTTATACAAAATCTCCCATGAATGGTACCATAGGCTACAAAGGTTTACCCTTCATTACACCCAGTTTCCGGTATGCTCATTTAACTTAATCTGGAAATAAGACTATTGTCTTTTCCGTCTTATTTTGCCTGTCAAAAAGGGACAGATATAGATTTAATGACAAAACAGATGTGCGCGCACTAATGTGTCGTCCGGAAACCGGGCGTTATCCAACAAGAAATTATTCGCGGATATCCGCAGAGTTCAGTCACCGCCACTTATCTATGAAACCTATGACCTTACTACAAGACGTTGTTTATGTTTAGCAATCGTGTAAAACACGTGCTATCTCAGTAACACGGGCGGCGACCCAGGTCTCCAGTCCCGCCTTTGCCACCCATCCCCTCTTCTTGTGCTAGGGCTTAGGGGATACCCCAGCCACACCATCGTCCACGCCTGCGTTGGATTCCGACAGACTGACATCCGAAAACCAGCTTGCAAAGTTAATTTTTGGTGCCCAATTTCACACTGCCGGAACCGAAAACCCGACAGCGCTGGTAGCCAACTGGATCGTGTGGTCTGATGCAATACAATTTATTTATGGGCGTCAGGGACTAGTTTCCCACCAGCCATGCCCTAGGCACGCCCTTACACACAACCTTAGGATTAAGATATTTTTTTCAATAGGTTTTCTTCTTCCGTTCCTCTCCATACCGCTCTAGCCTAGAGCGCTCTAGATAAAGGACCTGGGTACCAGTTTCTTCGCCACTGGACAATAAGAAATCTCTTCGTCGGGAAGTCATTGTCCAGTGCTCTGGATGTACCGGCCCAGTGTGCTACAATAAATAAATAAATAATAAATAAATATTTTACTACAACACACACATTGCCTTCATCCCATGTTAAGTAGCTAAAGCACTTGTGTTATGGAAATCAGACAACGAGATATATTTACTTTTTTTTTTTCTCTTAAATACATACTTATATAAATAAAACACCCAGACACATCCAACAAGTACTTAAAAGCTCATCACCTAAGCACGTGTCGGCGGTGGGAATCGAACCCACGACCCTAGGAAGCAGAGGCAGACATGCTGACCACTACACCAACGGGCCCGTCAAACAAAACAATAGCCACCGAGATGACAATTGTAGCACCTGGAGGCACGAGGAGGTGATCTGGTCATCACATCTCAACAGTGTTTTACCCTGTGTTATCGTAACACAGGTCTTGAGCTGAAATCATAAGCCTGTAGGTATAGGTAGGTAATTCACACGACTTACTTTTTGCCGGCCTGACAATTATCATAGGTAATTAATGGGTTGCTAAATAGGGATTCGGTCCCGGAATTTCGGCATTGATCTTCGCCGCAAAATCACGGAAGCCTGCGATGGAATCCTAGTATAGCTTGTAAGGGTTGTATTACAAAAAACAAAATGGCGATGGAGAGGTCCTTTAACCAGTGTTTCCACATTGAGGGGAAATTACCCTTTTAAGGGGAAATTAGAGTCAAGAGGGGAAGGAAAAGGGGATAGACTATAAAAGAGGAAACAGTGGGAAATCATAGATAAAACCTAGCCAGAAAATCCTGAAATACTGCAGAGATTTTCGGAAAAAAAAAGAATTAACATAACAGGCTATAGAATAAAAATGATAAAGGACTTTTTTTCAGGTGTGGTGTATGGTGTGCAAACTAAAAACTACAGCAAAATAATTTTTGAGAGGAAAAATGTCCAGAGAACGGGAAATCTAAATTGAGGCGTGGGTGAAAGAGATTGTTCTAGTGGAAACACTGCCTTTAACGTGATGTCTGCAAAGTGCCCATGCCACTAGGGATCCTGTAAGTTTGAGTAAAAATAATGTACATTATTTTTCTCCCATCATGACATGACGGACAATAACAAACCTGCATTTAACATAAACAAAGCGGATCCTAAATATCTGAACATAAAATCTAAATATATAAAAGGAAAAGCTGACTGAATGACTGAATGACTGACTGACATATCAACGCACAGCTCAAACGGCTAAACGTAGGGACTTGAAATTTGGAACGGACGTAGCTTAGGTACCATAGGGGTGCACTAAGGAAGGAATTCCCGAAATTACCACGGGAACGGGAATTAACGGGATAAAAACGTTTGTATGAAGAATATAAACCGATAAAGGTAGACGCTTGAAATTTGGGATGCAGGTACCTTAGTACACTTAAAGCTTAGGTGCAACAGGCTATTGGAAAATTCCCATGGGAACGGAAGTTATCGGGATAAAACTTTTGTATGATAAACCGCTCAAGTTAGACGCTTGAAATATAGGATGCAGGTACTAAACTACGCGAATGAAATCGCGGGGCGTCCACTAGTATAATATAAACTAATTTAAAACTTCCCGCGAAAAACTATGCTCTAATTGATGGACATAAATATTGATGTTCATGTTCACAAAAGACTGACACCTTGTTTTCATTGTCAGATTGTCGACTGTCGTACGTACTTTGGGATAAACAGAAGGCGCGAAGTGCATAATTCAATAAAAATAAAATTACTTTTAATTAAACACATTTTATGACTCAATATGAAGTGCCACGTACCGGGACAAAATGTGAAAGGTAGGTAAATAATTAATTCAATGCCAACGAGTAATTAACGTCTTATAATGTGTAAATATAGGCACACTAATAAATTTCGTGGTTCATTTTTCAGTGTTAGGAAGAACAGTGCATGCATTGGCTAGGTTTGGAGATGAATTATATCTGGAATCACTATCAGACTGCATCTTACTGCGAACTCTGAATGCCGCCGAGTCAGCCTACGCCATGGTCAAATTCAATAAAAGTTTCTTCTCTTACTTCAACTACAATTATTATTCCACTGACGACAATGAAGGGTTGAAATGCAAAATATCAATGAAATCTGCTCTACATACTTTCAAGTCTCCAACACATATGGACAAACAAGTGGAAAACCTAGAAATCAGACTGGATCCTGATGCATGTAAACTAATATTCCAGCTACGCTGTAAACATGGAATAGTTAAGACACATTTTGTATCCATTCTGGATTGTAAAGCCATGGAAGCAATCTACACAAAGGACTTAGTACCAAACAGGTAACAATAACTAAAATATAATAAATATGATATGTCGAGTTTCTGTGGTGTGCTGTTCCATTATGATTTTTGGGATTGTCCCATGATACCATTGTGCTATGTGTGTATATGTGGGCTACTGGGGTGTCACCACCCCAGCCCAACTTTTCCCGTCATGGGGGTTGTAAGAGGCGACTGAGGGAGCTCTCCAGAGAACGGGCAGCAGCACTCTCTATGAGTTAAAACCCAACACCACTGGCATTGCTTAATAGGTTCATGCATTGGTCAGTATACTACATAGTCTACAGGGTTGAAATGAAAAATCTCACTCAGTTAAAGAACCCATGTCTATTATATGCTGATGATTTAAAGATTTATGCAACAGTAGGATGTTTTCGCGACTGTGAATCATTACAGCACGATTTATGTGAAGTCGAGTGCTGGTGTCACCATAATCGCATGCACCTGGCTGTTACTAAATGCTCTGTCATATCTTTTACAAGCAAACACATTAAAATTCTGTACAATTACAGACTATTAGGACAGATATTAGAGCGGAAGTCTGTGATCAGGTACCTTGGTATTCTCATCGACGATCAGCTTTCTTTTAGACCTCATTACCATGATGTTACTACCAGAGCAAATCAGCTCCTCGGTTTTATTGTAAGGTCCACCAAGGAATTTAAAAACCCTCGAAGTTTACTCGTGCTGTTCAACACTATGGTTAGAAGTGTCTTGGAATACGGGTGTCCCGTCTGGTCCCCTCATTACTCTGTTCACAGTGACGCTATAGAAAGGGTGCAAAGAAGATGCCTTCGGATTCTAGCATACCGACAAAATCAGCATAGAAAGATGTGTAGCTATGAACAGCGCCTACAGAAATTTAATGTAACCCGCTTAGATACTCGTCGCAAACATTTGGATATAGTAAATTTGCATAAAATCCTTCATTTCCAAATAGAATCTTCTTATTTGCTATCCCAAATAACTTTATTTAGTTATCGCAGAAGTAAACGTAGAGTACATCCACCTTTCTATCTCGGTATTCACAAAAATAATACTTCATTCTATAACCCGGTGGTACGAATGTGTAGAACATTTAACGATCTTGTTTCCAAGCATCCTGACATAGACATCTTTAACCCTCAATCGCCTCGGTTGAAAAAATGCTTAGTCAGGTATTTAAAATAAGATAAATAGGTTAGTTTGTATTAAATTAAGTTTAAATTATTATTATCATTATTATTGTTTTTGTTTTTTTTTTTAATATAATGTAAGTGTAGTCTGCAATGTTTTGTGCTCCTGTGTACACATGTTTTGGAATATGATTCAGCTTATTTATTAACTATATATATACTTTGAGTGATGTAACAATTGTATTCCGTTTTGTGTGCCAAACAAATAAATAAATAAATAAAAAGTTATTTGAAAACTATATAAGGTATCGAAAAACTGACCCCACTTTCCCACTAAACTGAAGCTCTACCTAATGGTATCAATAATTATGTTACAGAGCAAACTGAATAAAACTGGATCACATCACTACCACCCTGTATATTAGGAAGTTAATATCCTCCAAAAAAAATATTGCTTATCATGAAAAAACTCTCCATTTGCAGAATATCATCACATCAACGGATTCTATCAGAAGCTTTGAGCAATTTTCAAAGTGCTGATGACCAAGTTACATTAGAGGCATCTTCACAAGCATTGCTACTTAGAAATTATATTGACAGTGGCACTGATATAAAAATTATAAGAACTCAAGTCACACTCAAATCCACTGAATTTGACAGCTACAATATTAACGAAAGCACAACAATAACTTTCACATTGAAAGAATTTAGAGCATTATTAGCTTTTGCCGAAGCATTGAACCTACCACTTCAACTACACTTTGAGACAACTGGTCGTCCAGCAGTATTTATAGTACACAATGGTTGTACATTTGAAGCCCATTTTGTCCTCGCCACTTCAAAACCAGACAATGTTACACAAGCAACATCTACACAAAATACCTCAAAGGTTGAAAGAACGAAACGGAAAGACACAACAAGTCAAGGGAGCGTAAAGAAAAAACCACATTTGGATATTGATGCAAAATGTTTAGAAGAGGACTCGCACTTATTTAATTTTATTGATATCCCCGATGAAAGCATTTTAATTAATGGTCACAATATAAGTACTGTGAATGCCACTTGTGACATGAACTCGAATAAAACTGTGGAGAAAATAAAAACATTGGATCCCGATGTAATACCAGCATCGCCAACATCAAGAACTATGGTGAAATCTGTATTTAAAAGATGTTTCGAAGCAACATTTGACCCAAGAAGTATTGAATGTAATGTTTTAGCTGAAAATTCAGACAGTGAATAAAAAAATGCACCCAAGTTAATTTATCTAATTGTCTAAGACCTTCCTGCTAGCATTATGCTGAGGCAGTATAATACCTGTACCCATACCCAAAAATATTATAATATACACCCATTGGAGTTAAAGGTAAAAATCAATCATAGTTTTAATTCATACTTTTAATCAATTCATAAGAAACACTGAATTCTATCATAATTTCACAATAACTGTAGGTACATCCCCGCAAAAAACCCTAAGGAACTGAAATACAAAATGAAAATACATTTTACTGCATTACGATTTTATAGTAAAAATATACATACACAGTAAAAATATTGTACACATTGTGGACAAAGTTTTGAGAAAACTTGCCAATGATTGATTTAACGAAGACCTTCAAGCTTTCTCAAAACTTTA
The DNA here is from genome assembly GCA_012932125.1 of Conopomorpha cramerella. Taxonomy (NCBI): domain Eukaryota; kingdom Metazoa; phylum Arthropoda; class Insecta; order Lepidoptera; family Gracillariidae; genus Conopomorpha; species Conopomorpha cramerella. Next base: position 33,876 of record SJJU01000841.1, read on the forward strand.
CCACACTAGGACAATTGGGTAACACAGAATTTTAAAGTAATTAAAGTTTGCTGGTTGGTGAGACAGTAATTTTTATGACATAAACAAATGGAAATGCATCTTTCGCCAAGTATGACTAAATTAGATACTTGTTTATTTACTATTATCTATTCCAAAATGAGGTGATGATGGGTATCACAACCAACCTACTTTTCCAGCCAATTCAGCAAATGTGTGTTGATTTTGTTGAAATAAATGAACTAATTTGTTTTCCACCAAATTTTATAATCAATAATAAAAAATCATAAGGTATTAATTTTACTACTAAATTATCACTATATTCTTATATGAGGGAAGGCAATGTCATTCAGTATATTATTATTGTTTCAAAGTATTGCATTCAGGCATTTTTATATTTTTGAAATACTTTTACGATTTTTGTACATTTGTGTGGTAATCATGTAAAACTCCAGTAAGCAACATTTGACTTGGTATCTACTATACAGAGATCATACAAAAAGTTACAAATGCAGATTTTTTTCTCTATAAAAATTGCCATACACATTTTATAATCATAATAATAACTAGCTAACATGTCTTGAAAAGGTGATATAGACTGAATTACATTGTATTAATGGTAATTATATTCTCAAGATGCGGCAGCATTACCTTTAAATATTGTATTAAATCAATTTCAATATTGTCTCTTGTGCTCTGGGCACAACGGGTTAGAATGCCTTCCACAAAAGTCTATCCACAGCATCACTCACTCACTATTCAGAATATGAAAAAGGGCACTGATATTTAGGGACAATCCTCTTGACTTTTTCTCACACATTGTGCTACTTTCTGTTTAAACTCCGTAAATGATTCTCTCCATTCCTTCTGCAAAAAGAAACAGAATTCTACATCTGTTTTGCTCCAATTTTTCATTATCAGGGGCTATCTGCTCTGTGCTTGGCAATGTGCTGTGTGGATCCCTTTTTCAAAACGTCATCTGATGCCCCTAATATTCCTAAAAGCAATCCTCTTGACTTTTCCTAACACATCTGGCAACTTTCTTTTTGAATTCTGTGTATCGCTCCCTCCATTCTTTCTGTGAATGAAAATAATTAGGAAATGAATATAATATATCTATACTACAAACAACGACAATTTAGTTAATTAGACATTTTAAACTAAATAATACAACTAAAAACAATATTATCAACTACCTGACCTGGGGGCCAAGTCTGCTAAACTCTTGTAGTTGCATCGCTCTGGCGTTGTAGCGGCAAACAATGTGCATCACTGGTTTACTACAGTGAAATGAAGGTAACAACATCAGAAATGAGTTTGCCACTATGGTGCCAGAGCAATGGTACTATCAAAGTGTAGTAGACTTAGGCCCCTGGCAAATGTTTTTCTAGTATGTGTACATTTATTAATGTTTCCCTGCTATTTTATCGATGGCCCCTATTAAGAAAGTCGGATCTACAAAACAGAACATGTTCAGTAGAGAAGATAGTTTTGGATATTAAAACTAAACTACTTGTGGTACATACCTCAAATTTACAACACCTTACAATCTTTGGTACCTTTACGTGATGTAATATACATACAAGTTTATAGAGCCAATCTAACGGTGTAGACAAGTACACTATTACATATTCCTAAAATTGCACTACCAACATTTTTAATTGGGACCATTGATATCTATGTCCTCTAAAATCACTATCTATTAAACAGCAAATCTGTTACATAGCTTTAAAGATCTAAGCATATGTAGAGGCGACTTTGTTTTATACTATAATGTGATACACAATATTTACTTTAAAAATATCTGTACTAACTACTCCACATTATTACAGAAAGTACAGTTGTAAAGTAATAAAGTAGTCAAATATATCGGAGCAACATTAGATTTCAATATATTAGTTACACTAGACATGGGCTATTATATCGGATATCTTTCGTCAAAAATTTAATAGCAGCGACTTTTCAATAAATATTAAATACCTTTCACTTTCAGTTGGTTCTGATATTTTTACCTAATTGTATGTTACAAATTTATTCAAAGTCGCTGTTCCTATATTTTTGACAAATGATATGGTCTGTTATAATAGCCCATGTCTAGTGTAACTAATATATTGAAATATAATGTTGCTCCGATATATTTGACTACCTTCACAGCTACCATTTATCTGATGGCGACTGTACAAGGATGAGACACTATTCAAAGGAATGAGACATACAACATCGTATTAACTACCATAACAAAATACTTACCGCAGCATCCACATTAGCAGGACTCTCATCATTTGGATCTGCCAGCATGGAGATGACACTGATCAGGATGGTCTCCACTGTGTGCACAGGAAGCCATCTCTCTGAAGCTTTCTCATATCCCCACTTATCATCACCAGGTTCATGTAATATTGATATGCATACATCACCATTCTTATCAACTGTAAATAAAATATAGAATATTTAATCTAATGAAGATAATTGTAATAATAATAATACATATTCTCCAGACCCCAAACTAGGATAAAGTATATGATGGGTGCCGGAGACTGAATATTATACTTGTAAAAACAAAACAAATATATAAATAAAATATCCAGATGCCCATAACAAATACCGCAGCTTGACGCTAAAGCCATTCAAATTCTGTCAAGAGGCAGGAATTAAACACGTAACTTCTCCTTCTCTATGCGCTCCCACCAATTAGCTGAAAGTACTTATGAACATGGTAAACAGAATTACACTGCAGATAACGGTGAAATCTCATCTTGATGTGGTGGACAAGTTGGTAAACTTTTGCACTAAACATTAAAGAGTATCAATTATCTGATGATTGGAGATGTATCACCTGTATTTATTCCCGGCATGTTGTAGGAACCAACTATGGTATCTGTCTGAACTATACTTTATTCAGGCTATGAGCTAGGTATCTGATGGCCTATAACGAAAATTCTTAACTTCTTGTTCAGCTAAAAGTGGCCAGAGAGGGTCCTTGTGATCCTAAAGTTCTGTTCATATCTTTTTGGGGATTAGGGATGTGAGTGTATGTATGTATGCATGTATATATTCACATATGTGAACAAGTACAAATGTTACTTTAAACATTATTCAGTATAAAAAATAATACTTACTATTTGGATGCCAGATCTCAGTAACAAATTTCATCCGAGGTGGCCTCAGAGGATATTCTTTAGGGAAGTATAAATGTGCCTTGAAGAATCCGCCTTCGCTGAAAATTTAAAACAGCATTTTATATTTAGATACTCCAGTTGGAACACCCAGCTGACAATGTTTTGCCAGAACACATTATTATCAATGTTACCCTGTTATTATATGCATGTATTATACATAGAAACCTCCCTCATGAAACACTATCCATTAAAGAAAATCACAGGAAAATCCTTTGCATAGTTTCAAAGATATAAGCATAACTCATGTATATGCACACTATACATAGGGACAGAAAACGGGAGGCTTGTTTTATACCATGTAATGATTGATGAAGGTAGGTATATCTTTTTTGTGTTAACATCTCATCAGCCAATTCAAATATTAACTTACTAATGTGTAATGGCATCATCTATACAGTAATTACTTTCACTGCTTATGTATTGCATTGCCCATATTTGCTCAAACCAAAATTGTCCATGGTCTGTTCCATGCACTGCATCAAATTGCAAGAAAGGGATCCGACTATTGTGTTAATTTTGTAGGCACAATCACTATACATGGGGCAGTAGATGTATGGTAGCCCAACACTAGATTATCACACTACTGCAAACTTTAGGATAAGTTGTAAACTGTAATCAACTATCTGACATGACTGTCATAATTATGCATGCATATACATGAGTTATGACAAGTTAGTACAGTGCCATTAACAGAATAAAAAGGTTGAAATGGAGGTGTATTTAATACAATTTCAAATTTATCGTTATAAAATGATGAATAGTATTTTTTAAATCAATGTTCTTTATCCAGAATGTGTTGGTAAGTAAATAACTGTAGCATAGTATTTTAATAATTAGATTCAACAATCAAAAGTATATAAATACTTACTAGAGTGTATCTGGAGGCCCAATAATGAGAACCTCCCATCTGTAAATATCATTGTCATCTATCAATCCAGCAGAAAATCCATCTACTGGATTTTTGTTCAGTTCTGAAAGAAAAAGTGCTCATAAATACAAATAAAATGATACGCATCTCATGCTAGTGACCACGTGTGGAGTTAATTATACCCACAGATATCAAGATGTACGAGAATCGTCTTTGTTGCCGTAAATAAAGTCCCGTTGGTAGGTACGTGCCTGTCATTTTTTACATGCAAGCTGTCACCAACCTTAGTCCACAATATTGATTTTATTTCATCGATCTTGCACCGAGGAGCATTACAATCGTAAAACTAACATTAACTAATATTTCACTACTTCGACCGTGTCTTTATACGGTGACGGTGCGAAACACAAACCCAAAATTCGACCCAGTAAGGTCAATGATTTCGCTGATAGTGATTGACGCTACAATGCACTAAATTATTCATTTTAGAAGAATGGAAAGTAGTTTTGTACCAACCTGCTAGCTGCTTTTTTAACAAAAGCGAAGACTGTGGCTCTGACATTAATTACAATTGTGAAATTTACCCTGACGACACGAAACAAATGATTTTATACAAAAGATGGCTGGCTGAGTTTTCGGCAGGTTGTGTCGTTGTGTGAAACATATGAGCCGCTTGTTTCCGGTTTCAGGGATGCCATGTGCAAATAGAAAGATTTCCGAGAACTTGCGTGGAAATAATATGAAACTTTAGTTTAAGTATAAACAAAACCAATTTATTGACGGAAACATGTTTTAATTCAAGAGATATTAACTGACGTAAATGACAAATCGAACTCTAGCTAGTAATTTATAAAATTATTACAATACAAATTTGCAAATAGAGGATATTATTTTATACCAGCAACATATCACCGGAAGTAGCGTTAAACATTTTTTAAAGTTCCAATTTTCTACGCTTTGATTAATATTTAATTTAGCCAAATTTAAAGTTTTATTATTTCGTT
>SJJU01000842.1:0-19766 GCA_012932125.1 Conopomorpha cramerella
TGACCTTCGTTTTCGAGTACTTTTCACGCCACCTTCGGCCAGGACATCACCAATCTGGTCTGTATATGTCCTTCTGGGGCGACCTCTACTCACCGGGCCCATTACATCACCCATATAAATCTCTTTCGTCAATCGACTTTCATCCATTCTCTCCATATGCCCAAACCACCGAAGCATGCCCTTTTCAATCTTGGTCACTACGTCTTCCTTCAAACCGCAACTTTCTCTTATCACACTATTCCTTATCCTGTCATTCAATGTCACGCCTTTCATCCTCCGCAATGACCGCATTTCTACGGCATTGACTTTATTTTTATGCTTCTTCTGCCATGCCCAACTTTCACTCCCGGGGTAGGTGCCAGTATTGCGTCATGGACAGCCAATCTTGCCTTTTTCGACATGATTCGTTCAGCCACAACAAAATCATATGTATTTTGAAAAAATGGTAGGTAGGTATAACTTTTTATCTTTATTGTACTAGATGTTACTTAGCGGGCGACCGGAGCGTAACTCTTCCGGCATTTTAAGGGCTCATCCTCATGAGAATATTTTTCGAGTCTACACGTACGTACGTCAGGTTGTCAGTGATGTACGGGTGAGATACATGTGGGTACTTCTAGATCTACCACGCAGTAAACGATAGAAAATATTGTCTCCTACACTTTTAGTCCTGTATGTTTTTCATATTTAATATAAACTTCGGTTTTACATTGGTTGTTTTTGGTCTGAAACTAACGGCTCATTATGCTGTCGTTCATGTTGGGCAACGGCGTTATGCTTGAACTAGGATATGTATTGCCAGAACGGATACCTACGCAGTCCTGCGTGTCTAGTGGTTGCATGATCGCTGCTCATGCAATGCACATTATCGTGCATAGACACAAATTATAACCCAGTGATATGTTCGGTACTTGCCCACTGAAACCCATGTGATTTGGAGATGTCCGCCTTTTAGGAAATCCTTATTTTTTGTTCGTACTTTGACCCCTTTTTTGAATCCTTTCATGCAAAAAAAATGGAGACCACTCAGTTCCAAATATTTACACAAAACTTGGAGGTAGGTAAATTAGTATAAAATTGCAAATTTAAAAAAAAAAACCGATTTTAAATGTTCGTGACGTGCCCTTTCATTTGATACCCCACTTGAACATACATATTTGTATAGTCGACTTTTTTTCCCCCACTTTCAATCCTCATAACTTTTGAACTTTCATTTGAACTTCACTTGGACATATTTATTCAAGTAAAATTTTTCTTCCCCACTTTCAACCCCCATAACTTTAAACATTTTAACATGGTATCTCTAATGGACAGAAGGAAAATGCTTGACATGCGTTTTGTTCATGCCTTAATTCATGGATCTGTTGATTGTCAAGAGCTTTTCGAAGGAATATCCTATCAAGTTCCTAAAATAAAAGCTCGTCGTAAAAACCTCAACACTTTTAATGTGCCTTATAGGAGGACAAATGTAGGTAAGAATGAAGCATTATGCAGAGCTATGAACATGTATAACATCCTATGGAAATCTCGTTCTTTGGATATATTTAACGATGACATAATTAGTTTTAAAAAGAAAATTATGCACTATTAATTATTTGTACCCTTACTTTTATTATTATTATATATTTGTGTTTTATAAATATATATTTTTTATTATATATATATTTTTTATATTTCAGATGTTATAATATTGTTAATGATGTATAATAAAATTGTTTTAAGTAGGTAAGTAAACTCGTAAATGTTGTGCATATCTGTAATAGGTGTAAGTATAAGAAATTTCAGATTGTAATTTTTTTTTCTAACTTGTATGTACTTACTCTGTTGATGTGCCTTATGAATAAAATAAAATAAAAAATAACTGTTGGGTGGGTGAACAGATATAGATCAAATATAGCTAAGAACACTCTCGATTTAAATCACCTTTCAAATAATAAAAAACTAAATCAAAATCGGTTCATTTGTATAGGAGCTACGATGCCAAAGACAGACACAGATACACACGTCAAACTTATATCACCTCGTCTTTTTGCGTCGGGGGTTAAAAAGGTGTAAACACTATGCTTAATCCAGTTTAAGAATTAAGATAATGTGGTAACCACCTCCTTCCTCATAGGGAAAATAATAAATGCACTGAAAATACATTGTATTTTATTATAATGTACATTGTATTTGATAATTATTAATACCTATTATTCGTCTGTGACTACGTCTTTCTTCTTTTTATTTTTCGGCCTTTCTTCGCTTATATCGGTATCTTTCGCCTTTCGTTTCTTATTTTTCTTCTTTTTGCCTTTCGATTCTGTTGTTATCCCATTCTCCTTGGTCTCCTGTTGTTCACCATTCACAGCATTTTTAACGATACCCTTGAACGATCCGACGGTCTCTAGTAATTCATTGAAATTGAGCTTCGAGTCTATATGGCAAGTTTCGTGGAAACTTTTCATTAGGTTTATTATTTTCTTTAGCGACACTACGAAGTTCTTTTTCGCTGTGAATTCGTCATTGGCCATTGCCTTCTTCAAAGTAGTTTCAAAAACACTCTCGAGGTTGTTTAATTTTGCTAAATGTGTTGCTGTGTCCGGTTTAATCCTTTTCAGGAATCTGAAGAAACCCGCTATTAGCTCCAGCCCTTCACTCCTGCAGAACTGCCTCACGCTCATATCGAAAACGTTCTCAACGACTATGTGAACAAGGTCGTACGTGTCCACCCAATCCGTCTGCAACACGCTGTGGAAAAATATAATCGGCATACTAGAATTTCTGTTGTGAAAGTATTTTTTCAAGTAGTCTTTGAAAAGTTCTACCAGAGGCGACGGTTTATGTTTCCGTGATTTGGCTGTGGCCGTATTTAACTTGAATGAACAATGAATAGCGAACGTTGCGAAATGTGTGATAATGTCCCCAAGCGCTTGGTACATAAAGTGAGATTTTGAACCTTTGTCGACCACAGCCTTCAAATATTCACATAGTGTGTCAATAGTGACGTCATCTGTTGAAGAGAACTTTTTAATTTTTGCAAGAGTTTTGACAGTTTTTCTCAGACGGTTCTCCAGTTCCTTGAACTGATTGTCTTGAATGCAGAATTCAAGAGCTCTCATTAGTGGAGCCATCATATTCAAGCATATGTCCATTGACGGGTCCTTTTCTAGATAAATGTCGATAAGGTCGACGACGCGTATGCGGAAATCCGACAATGTCTTTTTGTCTTTCCGATCCTTCTTAGTTTTAGTGCCCTTCCCTTGCTGAAATTGTTTGAAGGCTTCAGCTAACGCCTCGTCAAGTTTTCTTCCTTCTTCTTCGTCAATCATGTCAGCATCTATACTTTCTGTGTCCGAGTCGGGAGCAGCTGCGCCAAGTGCTTTTTGTACGGCAAGGCGTAACTGTTCTGGGTTTTTGAGGTCGTCCTCATCCTCTGCATCTTCGCTTTCCACTTCAATGTCGCTGTCATCACTCTCGCCTTCATCTTCTTTATCCTTCTCACTGGACGCGTCGTCTTCCTCCTCATCATCGTTACTCTCCATATCAGAATCTTCTTCTTCAGTTAGAGGATTATTTTCACTTTCGGGATCCAGTACTGACACAATTTGCATAATGCAAGAAGGTGTCAGATACTCCCAGAGCAACCTGAACACACACTGCACTATGGATCTCAACACACTGGAGTCAGTCGATAAAATGGATAATAAAACCTCAACAACAACTTCAATCCATTCGGGCTCTTCGTTATCAGGTCCACTGGCTTTCTTCTTTTGTTTATTGCTTTTTCTATAATGCTCATAGCAACTTTTTAGCTCTTTGATCGACCCTCGCGCCATTTTAATTTGGCTCGGCTCAGAGAACAAGAAAAGACCAAGTTGATATAGTAAAATCAAAAAGACCTTGTCTATTTTAGACTTGGATTCATTCTTTTCAATGGTTTGGCACACTGTGTTCAACAATTCCCAGCATTCCATATTTTCTTTAGGAAATTGTTTTTCTAGTTTGTCTTTTAATGTATCTTTACTCAAGTTGGAGTTGATGAATTCAGCTAGAGAGCTTAAAACTTCCACCAAACTGTCGGCTGATGAGAACCGTGATGAGAAGCATCTGTAGAAACTTGTCTTGATGGACCCTGAAATAAAGTATACAGATTAGTATATATAAGCAAACTATAACTTTTAATTTTTTATTGCTTTTAGTTACATCTTCAATATATACAATTCTTAAAGCTACACAGACATCCACACACACATAATATTATTAACATTAGTAGTCATGTCGACAATATGAGTGATTTACGTGAAATAAAATTTTGGCAATATTTTTTCGTATAGTGAATTATGAGAGCACATTTATTGATAAATGATAATATTATTTATTGCGTGTTCTGTGTTCCATAAAGCTTGCTTGTATAGAAACTAATAAATAATTACTAATCATATTTTACCTAGTGTGGGATAAGGGCAGGAAAATTATAATTTTTACCTGATAATTCAGAGCTGATGGCAACATTTTCACTACCACCAATTTTGAAAAATCCAAAACACATGAGAATTTTCATGTACGAAAGTTTGAATTCTGTGTCGTCTTTGACGGCATCGTGGTTTACCAGGTATGACAACATCTCGGCTGCCTTCAGTCTCTCATTGTTGTACCACGGTCGTTCAACATCATTTTTTATTGTCTTTTTACTTGTGTTGAAGAGAACACCTTTGAATAGTTTTGCGAATTTCTTCACGCCATCCTTATCCAAATCGGAAATTATTGATTTTACAACATTTGTACCCGTGGTCTCTGTAAAATTCATGTCTCCAGGGAAAAAGAGCAGTTTCTTCAATGTTTCTACCCTTACTTTAGCTTCAACCTTTTCCGATTTCATAGCTTTGGCTAGTGCATTTAAGAGCTCCTTTTCTTTCTTTATGACAAGCTTATGGTCATCCTCGTCATCTCTTTTGGTTCTTATCTTACTTGCAGTTTGTAAGCCTTTGAACCAGTCCATGAATAACTTGAAGAAGTTTTTGCTTAAGAGTTCAGGTATAACCTCGTGGTTTTCTTGAATATTATTAAGTATAGTAGTAAGTATGTTTATAGCTATCAATTCTTTGTTTCTCTTGTGCTTGATGAGCTGGCTGTCTATACCAGACGTCCAGAACAATTTGAGATGAGGCGAATTGGCAATTTCTTTACCAATCTCAGTGTATAGAGGATGACTTACAAGGTTCAAATCAATTCCGGACTGAAAAAATAAAATAGGACAACATGAAATAAACTTTTCAGATGGGTATATAAGGTCAAATTAAAAAATGGTCCATGTTCATGGTCTTGGTGACTTTCTTGAGTTTTGCCAACATTTTCGACTTAATGTTATATGACTACATACAAAAAATAGATATGTTATGAATAAAATCATTTGATTTGATCCAATGCAAAAATTTTAGTAAGTAATTGAGAATTTATATATTATGACTCTTGAAAGCATTACAAGATCAATAGTCTCTGCCTGTCCCTGGATGATACTAAGATCATTGATTGTGTTAGTAAGTAATGATCACTCTAGTAACCAAATGTCTAAATTAAAATTAAAAATATAAGGAAAAAAACTGTTTAAGTTTTCCCTTTCACTGCACAAAATAATATCCATGCTTGAATTTGGAGAAAACATGAAATATGTCCTTTCCAATGCAGCGTCTTGAACATATCCTCCATTGCATTTGTGAACAATTTCGGGGAAATAACATCCCCTTGTCTCACTCCTCGATGCAATGGTATGGGACGTGTCTGCTGATTTTGTACTTGGACGGACATGGTGGCAGCCTCGTAGAGGCATCTTATCACTTGGATGTATCGCCAGTCAACTTGGCAACGACAACTTGACGCTGCATTGGAAAGGACGTGGCATCAACATCAATGGCGAGCACATCTCTCACTTGCGATTTGCAGACGACATCGTCATCATGGCAGAAACGCTGCAGAACCTTCAACTGATGCTGAATGACCTAGCTGATTCTTCTCTACGGATCGGCCTACGGATGAACTTGGATAAAACCAAGGTCATGTTCAATGAACATGTTCTACCGGAACCGATTTCAGTACGCGGCACCGTTCTCGAAGTTGTTCAAAAATATGTATACCTTGGGCAGACATTGCAGTTGGGTAGAAACAACTTCGAGGACGAGGTAAACAGAAGAATTCAGCTGGGTGGGCAGCATTTGGGAAGTTACGTCGAGTCTTAACATCAGCGATCCCACAGTGCCTGAAGACAAAGGTCTTCAATCAGTGTGTCCTACCTGTAATGACATACGGAGCTGAGACGTGGACACTGACGGCACGGCTGGCCCACAAGCTCAAAGTCGCACAGCGTGCTATGGAAAGGGCTATGCTCGGCGTTTCTCTGAAGGATCGAATCAGAAATGAAGTGATCCGACAGAGAACCAAAGTCATCGACATAGCTCATCGTTTTAGCAAGCTGAAGTGGCAGTGGGCCGGCCATATTTGCCGTAGAACCGATGACCGTGGGGGAAAACGAGTTCTCGAGTGGAGACCGCGTCTCGGCAAACGGAGTGTAGGACGCCCTCAGGCAAGGTGGACTGATGATATACGCAAGATGGCTGGCAGAAGCTGGATGCGAGAAGCCGAAAACAGATCACAGTGGCGTGCAATTGGAGAGGCCTATGTCCAGCAGTGGACAGGTATGGGCTGATGATGATGAAATATGTATGATGATATCATCGGTACGTTAATTACGTATAAAAATTTATAGATACAAAATATAATGGAATTGTCAATTCAACAACTCACCATTATTTTTTCACAAATTGTATGGATGGTATCTTCACAAAGTAACTCGGGGACACCAATAAGTTTCCGTAGCTTGATTTGATCAGGGAATTTCTTTGACACAATCATCAAGAAATACAGAGAGTCAAGGTTATGCTCTTTTATATCCTTTTTAAAGTCCTGTTTAATATTTGACCATATTATTGATGAGAATTGTTCTTTATTTAGCTGAAAAGCAAACAAAACATTTGTTATTAATAAAAAAGACATAGAATGTCATGTAGTTGATAACCAATCACTCCAGCCCCCAGCCTAGCAAACTGTTCCAGTTAAGAAATGACAAGACATACCAGGAACAATGACGATTGGTTGAAACAAGCAAAGATGCAAAATGTGTGACATAGCAGTCAATCACAGCACATATTTGTTCTATGTGTGTTTATTTATTGTGTCTTTAATTAATTTTAATTAATTAAAAGCCAGCCAGAAGAGCCATGGTAAAAACAATGCATGGCGTTGAAAAGATATTACTGAGACTTTTTGTGAATTAATGAGACTTATCAGTTTTGTTATGTACTTAATAGTTTTCTGTTTTGTTACTTGAACATTATTGCACACAATTTTTTACCTGGGGAGATGACATTTTGCGGGGAGTTGAATTTTTTTTTAATTTCCTCACATTGTCGCTATAGTAAAAGTTGATCATATTGATGAGCCCAACAACATTCCTAAGATGATATTTGGCCTTTGTTTGTGATATCATGGAATAACATTAATACACACTTCCAGTGGCGGGCCGTGAAATTTTCATCAGGGTAAGCTGTCTCCTATGAGTAGGTGCATACGACACAAAAAAAAAGTAGGTACCAATTTTGTGCCAGACTACTAAATATTTCAATAGAAGATCACAACATCAATCACTAGTTTAGCAAAATTAATTACGTTACGTCCCAAAATTTTGCTAAGCAGCTGATTCAGGCGCTGTATGCCAGAAACAGAACTGAACAGATCGCTGTGGAATGTGGATGCCTTCCTCTTCCCAAAGCACTACATAATAACCTTATTCTGCCTAACTAAGTAAATACACTAAAAAAACAAGAAACTACCTCATAATACCTTGTGTTTGCTCCAACTTCAAATAAAAACAATCCCGGCGAAATTCGTCCGCGACTCTGCACTTTTCACTCATATTTAGTTCAGAGAATCGACCCACATTTGTAAACAAACACTTTTACACACATCACTTTCACACCTTAGTCTCCATTTTTGTCTAATTTAATTATTCTATAAAATAAAGGCGCGAATTACATAACCTATTAAAACAATGCATACTCCATTGTAAATAAACAATACTTGCAAATGTCAACATGGCCGGCACCTCTCTCGCTCGCTCACACATACAGTCTTTCTCTGTCGCACATATTTACGCACTGTCATAGCATTCTAGCCCTTATTATTCCAATAATGTATGAAAAAATGCGGAAGAAGCTGCGCTTACGCTGTGGCGTAAATTTCTCCATATTTTTCATAGTAACGCTCCGCGCTAATAGACCGAGGTGAAAGGGATGTATACAGAGAAAGAGAAAAAATAGGAAGCTTGAGGTCTAGCAGCTTCCCCGGGCTAGACGATGCAACGAAGCGGCAACGTCCCATGAATTTGTTTTCGTTGATGCGCTAAATACTATGTTTTGATTGGTTGAGGCGAAATTTGTGTTACCTATCGATGGAACGATGAGGCAACATTGCACGAATTTGTTTTCGTTGACTCGCGGAAGAATAGATTAATGAGAGATTAGTGTTTTGATTGGTCTAGAACGAATTTGTGTTTTCGATACACATTTTAAATAACCGAAAGTCTGTTATTGTTAAATTGCCTAATTTACAGTACCTACATGACGACTAAATGGGTTATAGATACCTAACTACGCTAATTTTTTTAGTCAATTTGCCAGGGTATGCAGAGCTTATTTGCTTCTATGGACGTACCGCCCCTGCACACTTCACACAAGAACATACACATAACATTAATATAGGCTATAATTTATTTCGAAATTCCCATGGGAACGGGAAAAATTGTGGATAACACTGTCAGGGTACAGCTAGTATATTATACCTAAAAAAAGATATGGTAAAAGACAGCAGCATAACATACATTTTTTACTAAATCTATTTGTAAATATCCTTTAGTGGATTTTATATTTTCTTTTTTAACAGTGTGCATAAAGAATTTATTTGTTTATTCAAAGGTAGAAGCATTTTTTTAAACTTACTTGATTTACAAAGTCCAGGAGTATAACATAGGCAGTTGTACCTAGATATGACTTCTTAGTTGCTGCCGACATTAAAAGTGTTAAGATATCTTTTTGCTCTTGCTCACTACATCTCAACATTAGTCCAGAACGAAACACAGCACCCGAAATTAATATTTTACCAAGTGCTAGATCACCAACTTCCTGAAATTGTAAACACATTGATATACTGTATACCAGGAGTCTATAGCTATGCTTCTATGGACTAATTCTGTTTAACCCATTAACACCCACTGTACTCGCAGACTGACAAGTTATTGTAAACTCTATTAATTGGTAATAAAAGTTAAAATCAATTAAAGAGTAAGTATTCTTCTGGGTGTTAATGGGTCAACAGAACATTTAGAATGTTCTGACAAAATATTAGTGCAATATTTGTTTCATAGCCTAAGGTGTATACACAGTCTCTACTAGTCATAGTCTCTCTAGTCTCTACTCCAATAGAGATCTTTCCCAGGATTTATGTATGCAACATTCTTAGAAAATATTGGGTATTAAATTTTGCTAGGGTATTTTACAGAAAATCCCTCTGGGGATCCCCCTTGGGTATTTTACACAGAAAATCCATTGCTCGAAATCTGGGGTGGCATTTCAAAAATTAATATTTTTTTTAATACTTACACTTTTAGAAGAGCCAATAGCATGCAGTTCCTTTCTCACAAGCTCCAACAGATTACTGACAGTAACATTGTGAAATTTTGATAGAAATGTTACTAAAGTTGCAAAGTAGCCAGACCTCATTTCGGGTACATTAGCACCCAAACTTCGTACCAATCTCTTGAGGACATAGTTGACACTCTTTTCATTCTGTTAAATGGGAATAAATTTATAAACTATATATAAAAAAACAGAGAACACATAACATTTAATCTTAGACAAATTAGCAGTAAGTCCAGACATCCAACTGGCAATTAGAGGTTTTGTTTTTGAGTCCACATACTATGTAGGTATGCAAAAAGGGGTCTCTTTGTCAGCACCCATATAAGATTAAAAAATATATTAATGAAACCTGCAGACCAAATGGTTGTGGAGACGTCAACTTCATACTGAATTAATTATATAGATACATGCTTCAAGTGCCTACTTGATGTAATAGAGGTGTTGTAAAAAAACTTATCACAATGATGAGGCAACATGTCGTCAATATTTTAGATAGAATCAGGATTAGATGTTAGCATAGCAGAGCTCACTATCGACAGCAATTGTAAACGAATATTGTAAATAATAAAGACTAACCTCTTTGCCATCAAGAACTGAAATTATCTTTGAACCGCCAACTGTTTTTACATCGTCTTTTGGAGACTTCAGGAGGTCAAAAGCTTCTAAAACTGAAGGGTTGAGCACTGGGTCAGACCGCTTCTGATTTTCTGTTTCCATCTCATCTTTCATTGTTTATCAAGTAAATTAAAATTAACTTTTTCGAAGATGAAGCGCACATGGGAAACTTGCAAATGCCATGCACTTGATTGACGTTGAAATGACAAATGAGATTGACATTAGATTTTTTTTCTACGTTCAACCCAAAAGGCGAAGACATCAGGTAATCCATGCTTTATGCCACAAATGTCAGTTTTGACAGATTGACACATTGCTAATATTATTGACATTATATTGTCTATGGTTATGAGACCATAAACAAGTCCAAGACATCTGTGTTGCTGGTTTAGAAAATTGCTCGTAGCGCGAAAAGTGTCCAAAACTTTTCTCGAGTTTTAATTTACATTAATTTCTTTCATAAAAGCCATTTTCTATTTTACTTCCAAACGCTGTCGTAAAATTATTAACTACGTAGTCTAATTGCAGTAACATAACGTAAATATCTCAAAATTATATACCACGCATTGGAAGCGCGCGCCGAGCAAGCAGGCAGCGGCGGCGCTAGCCCGCTCCTTGCTCATCGTTCGCTCAGTGTTCCATGTTTCTAAACATGGCAGGTCGAAGTGGTTTTGATGATGGAAATCCAAGGTATTGTAGTAATATTACTAGTGTTTCAGTGCTTTCACTATTACCACATTAATATTTTAACCATTCGCGATAGTTAGACACCGCTGACATGCGGTATTTTTGTGCAAATTACGACAAAAATTGCACTTGTTTTGACAAGGCGATAACATAAAAGAAAACTATAATTTATCGTTAATTTATGCTTTATAATTGTATAAAAATGTCACAATGATTGTTGTTTCACTAATAGATTGTTAATAACTGTTTGTCGGTGCCAGTGAGTAAGAATTTTTTAGGTTATAATAATGTGTGATGGTGACAGGGATTTCGGTGGCGGCAGGCGGACAGTCGGCGGTAGACTGCTTCCTTCCGAGCCCCCATACAAGGCATACGTTGGAAACTTACCCGAAGGCATTATTCAAGGCGATATAAATAGAATTTTTCCGGTAAGTACACTATAATTCTTAGATCTAGTTTGGACTCCTATCCTGTTCTTAATAGCATTTTGTAGTTCTGTGTCGTTAATGTTCCACGGTATAGAAGTGAAGAGGAATAAACGGTATTCCAATTCCTTCTATTGTTGTCTCCGTTAAGTCATAGTCAAATACAATATGTTTTGTATAATCAGCATTGTTTCCAATTCTATTACTTAACACTAAAAATAATGATAATTAAATATGTAACATTAATGCTTATTAATACATAATCGTATTGAGTACATACTACTGTAGTATGTCTACATACCACAATATGAAATAGGCGAGAGGGTGACAGGTCTCTAGCAAATGCAAAACAAAAGTTTGCAGCTACTTCTCTCTGAGACTTGTTCTGTTCCATAATTGCTATTATGTCCCATTTATTGCCAATAGAGATTGCAGTGATTGTTGGAAGTGTTAGTTGCTTGTAGCTAAATATGTATCAAAATTGCATTCTCTTGCAATTTAGTGACAATTAGGGTTACCAGGTCGCCAAACCTAATAGGTGGACAGCAGTGGCGTGCACTGGCTTTTACAACAAGGTAGGCAGTAATCCCCAAGCATAGACACGTATGTATAGGTACCTTGTCTTTACGAAATATAGGTACTTATCTATCTTCTCACCCACAAAACACAGGACCAGTTAGCCTATGTTGTGAGTACAACAAAAAAGTATCTAGCAATAACTCTATTATTAGGTCGGGTAACCAAAATACTAAGGTAGGCAGTGTCTTTTTTCCTGTATGGTGAGCACACCACTGGTGGACAGACCATGCTGTTTGGCCGAACATTTAGGTAGAAAGGCTGGACAGTCCACATTTTTGTGGATTTTGTCTCATTTTTTATTAGTGTTCAGAAAACTTTTTTTGTTTTTGCAATTGTTGGTTGGTAACTGGTTGGTTGGTTGTAACATGCCTAACAAAAGCCAGACCCCATTTTTGTCGTACATGGAATCAAATAGTCCACTGTTATCTGGACACCTCTGCTGTGGGACGAAAAAAGGACATAACATTATATTTGTTGTCATGGGAATATGTGATTTATTACTAGACTAATGGGAATGGATAAAGCACATATTCCCATCAAAATAAATATAACATTACGCCCTTTCTTCTTATGACGGCAGACCTGGCAATGCATGTCACAATGGTAACCTGATATTGCCTTGTTCTTAGGCACTTTTCATAATACTTGAATTTGTTTTAATTCCAGGATCTAAATATAAAAAATGTGAGGTTAGTCATGGACAGAGACACAGACAAGTTTAAAGGGTTTTGCTATGTGGAATTTGAATATCTCAACGATTTGGTGAAAGCAATTGAAATGAATGGTGCATTAAATGTAGACGGAAATTTTATAAAAATTGATGTTGCTGAAGAGAAAAGGAGCGACCGGTGAGTTTTTATTTATATAGTTTTTTACCATAATCATAAATATAAATAATTTGGTTACAACATCACATGTGAACAGTTGAAGGCAAAGTTCGTTACTGTCTGGAGGAGGTTCTTGTGTAAGTGCGTCTTACTATTGAGATAATTTTGTAGAAAAATATACTAATTCTGAATCAATATTCATACACACACATCAAAAGTTTGAGTAATGAGCAAAAGGAAAATTCACAGAAACCTTACACAACATAATATTCTGTACTATTATCACTCAATTAAGAAACTTTATCTTCTAGTGGACAACTGCTATTTATTACGTGTGTATTTAATAATAAGCTTACTATAATCTTTTGCCACCAAAATACTTCATAGATAGAAATGGGGTCTAGTTATGATAATCTTTCCAAGATTTTACACTCTTATAAAGAAAGAAGAAACATGGAAAGAGAGATGTATATTAACTCTTTCCCAGACAGTGAACGTCTATTGTGTTTTTTAACTGTCCACAATGTGTTAAACACCGAAGAAACGGTAAAAAAACAAATAAAACACACAACAAACGGGAAAAATCAAATAAAACAAGTATGGTTGCTGTTTCCCAGGGGAGGCGGTTTCGACCGAGGCCGAAGGGACCGCGACGGCGGCGGCGGCGGTGTCCGGGACAACCGCGACGGTGGACGAGACTCTCGGGATGGAGGCTACCGCCGAGGGTACGGCGGTGGTGGTGGTGGCGGCGGCGGAGGCGGCGGCCGTGGTAAGCACAACCCAACATACCTGTACACTTAGCACAACATACCTATACACAAAGCATAAAGCAAGTAGATACCCAAAAATGGCCCATACGCCGAGAGGCGGGTGTAGGGCTTGGGTGGTCCTGACGCAATTCCTTCGGGTACTGCCAGGACCCCGATACTATCCCGTTCGCTGTCCCTATGGGTGTCCATGAGGTCGCGGGTTCGATTCCGGCTACTGGACGTGTACCATTGGACTTCGTTTCAGAGTCTATGTAGACAACGCAACGCTGGTGAAGGACAACATCGTGATAAACTCACACACTACATGATGTGTGTGAAAGTGAACCCTATAACGGCGATGGGCTCACCCCGTCACGTTGGGTTAAATACGCTTGGTGAAGCATTTGCTTTAGCAAGCTCTTCTGCCTAGCCACTTTGGGTTTAAAAGGCCTGAAGTGTATCTATTTATTATTGGACTTCTAAAAGCTGTTGTGGATTTTTTTCCTAGACATGGATAAATCATGTCTAGGGCCTAGAGTTTATCCTAGTTATCGTTATTTATTTGATTTAGCCAGGACCAAGCTATAATAGCACCTCTTCATTGGCTTTTTCCATTGTCCTCATTGTAAAGATGTCCAAATATTTTCTGTCTTTGTTTTTGTTTGATTTTCTAATCTAAGTCATTAGAAAATTAGTTCAAAATATTCCTTAGGTTCCTATAGGTTACTTTGTGAATGCTCAATTAAAAAATCATTGGTCATTATTTATACTGTTTAATGTGTTCAAGATTTGTTGAAGACATTTATTACCAGTTTCAGTAACTTAATTTATTTGATGCTCTGCATTGAAAAAGTATTTACTTTTATTTTTATTAAAGAAACGCACATTGATAATATATTAACAGTTCAAACTGTATATTATGGCGCGACATTAAGTAAAAGATAAGCATTCCTTCGTTGTTTGCTCGACGTTTCGACACAGTTACATGTCCCGTTGAACTCGTGTATATAACCATGTTTAGTTATGCCCTATGTTCTAAATATTCAATAAAAAATAATACGCACCTTTGTTACAAGTGTCGTCTGTCTAAGTAGGTTAGGTTGTATAGGTATGGGAAACCAAATGAATGCAAGTGAATCTCGCGCTAGATTAAATAAAGCCCTGCAACCATGCACGTGGACCGATTACGTCATTTAATACCACCAAATGTAAAGTGTTGCCCTTGCTGATTTGTTGTATAAAAATAATGATATCAGTTGCACATTATTGGGGTCCAATACAATACAATGTAAGGTCCCACTATTATGATTACACAGTTATACGTATTTTGTGGCATTACTTTTCTCACTAAACCTAATACCTAATACCAGTGGCGTGCATTGGCTTTTACGACAAGGTAGGCAGTAATCCCCAAGGATTGACACCTATGTAAAGGTAACTTTTCTTTACGAAATATAGGTATAACCTACCTAAGTACTCGCCCACAAAACACAGGACCTTCGTTAGCCTATGCCGAGAGAACAAGAAAAAAGTATCTAGCAATAACTCTATTATTAGGTCGGGTAGCCAAAATACTAAGGTAGGCAGTGTCTTCTTGCCTATATGGTGTGCACGCCACTGCCTAATACCTATAGTCTGCGCACTATAAGAAGCCCATTTTGATGATAGTGATGTTTGTTGGCATAATAGCTCACAAACAATGTATGTATTGCAAACTATAATTGATAAAAATATCTAACGATTCGTTCGTCGTCGATTTTTTGCCCGGGGATATTGACACTAGGGGGCCATCTCTGCTACACTCTCGTAGTTCTAAGTAAACGATGTGTGACAATGAAATGAAAGTAAAGAAATCAGCATTGCACATCATTTGTCGCTACGATGCCAGAGCGATGCAACTACCAGAGTGTAGTAGCGCCATGGTTGAATTGGGCTCGGCAATGCCTACAGAATTCGGCTTTTAATTGTAGTTTGGGTGCCAGAGACAGAGCATTTCCAGCTCTAGTCTCTGGTACCCAGACTACAGTGAAATATCCCAGAATATTATTATTAACCCTTAGCTGCATAGTGGTGTAATACTACATCAGTATAATTTTCCTCGATATTTTTTTCTAGCCATCCCATTTACAGATTTTTCATTCTAAATTATTGTCAAAGGTACAACTAATACATATGAACGCAGTGTAACTTTCGACCACTGTTAATTTTTTATTTTTTTTCCCATGATGCTGGCGACATAAGTTAAGAAGGATAGGTTTTTATTCAGACAAAAACAAAATAATGCAGTTAACGGTGAAACGTCCTAACAATGTAATTTCTGTCCCCAGACCGCGAGCGAGGAGGCGGCGGCGGCGGTGGCGGCGGCGGCGGCGGCGGGGAGCGGTGGTCGGAGGGCGGCGGGCGCGGGTCGCGCGGGGGCTCGGAGGAGCCGCGCGGGCCCGGCGAGTGGGGCCGCATGGGCCGCTCCGGGGGCGGCGCGGGGCCCGGCGGCGCGCCCTCCGGACAGGGGCCCGGCGGCCGCCCGCGCAGGAACTTCGACGACATGCCGCCATCACGACCTGGTGAGGACACTCGATCATGCAACCACTGAACACCGCATTACGACAATTTTATATAGTTATTTCCTAGTTCAGCGAGCGCCCGTTACATGAAAGAAAGAAAGGAAATTAATTTACATGAGTGAATGACGGTTGAATACAAATGGGGCAATCATCGGTTTGGTCACGCCCTGTCCCGACTCCATATGGTTGCCAGAAGTATTTTCATGTAAATTGTTTATGTTTTTTGATGGAACATTCATATCTAATAGTTGTATGTTCGACGTATAGAACATTCGATACTAGCGCCATTAGTTCGTTATTTTCACACCTAAGTCGAAAGCTGGTTTGTCAGAGACACTTTCTTAATTTGGGATTATGTATTTGTATGAAAGCATATGCACGTAACTATGAAAACTATTTAATTAATGACGATGATTAACAAAGGTATTGTACAGTGACCGATTGACAGACTTCGGAAGCTTTATCTCAATGGCCCGACTGTAAATCTCAATCCGATTTCTACGTACACACATACACAGATAGTTTCACGCATGTCGCACAGGCAGAGTATGTAGACACAATAACTCCAATCCAATTTATCTTATGTTAAACCCCGTCGTTCTATTATTTTTTCATTCCTCAATGGTGTTACATTACTGGATACATAGTTTGACCCTCCTGAATATGTTAACAGACACAACGGGCAGACCGAAGCTGGTATTGCAGCCGCGCACGGTGAAGGAGCCGGTGAACGCGATGGCGGAGACGAGCCAGGCCTCCTCCATATTCGGCGGCGCCAGACCCCGCGAGGAGAAACTCAAAGAACGCCCCGAGTAGAACGCCAAAACCAGCAGCACTTTATTAGTCTACTCGCCCGTTCTACACCCCCCCACCTCAACCTAACTTTATTCGCATTTACATAATGAATTATCTGTGTCGCGACAACCTGGCATGGCCGAAATGAAATTTTGGGATAGTTACGAATGATTTATGGTTGGGTTGTTTGTCGTGTCTCAATGTAATCCATCACAGTTTTATAAAGTATCCTACCCCCCCCCCAATATTGTGTGCGCGCGCTCGTGGACACTGTCGTTGCCAATGAGTGCACATATCTACTAAATTTGTATATGTATCTACTGAATTGGATTTGTTAGGTTACAAGGTTGTAAATCATTTTTATCGTATATTTTGTGAGCTTTATTATGATGTGTAGTGATGAGCTTATTGTATTTTCTGATGGCTCGTGTTCCGGGTCCGTCGGCCGCTTAGGGTCGCTTGCATTTGATTGTTGGCTCATGCAATACGTTCAATCATGTGTCGGGTACGTTTTCATCGCAGTGACATTGTTTAAAAAAAAAAAGAAGAAAATGTAATTTTGTCGCGGCGCGCAGGCCGCCCTTGATGAGTTTATTTTTTAAAATAGTATTTAAATTGCTAGTATAATATTTTACATGTGGCCAGCGGAACGGTCGCTGCACAGTGGTCCGCTGTAGTCACACTTCATTTGCTGTGTAAGCTTGTGTGATTATTCTCTAGCATAATAATGTTCATATTCCGCAAACTTACATGTCCGCGTAAAGAAATTATTTTTTATGTTCTCATTGTAAAAGTTATATTAACGATAGATATTGTTTTAGTATGGCTACATAATGTAACTCACGCTATTGTTTTGTTTTTTTTTTTTTTAGATAGCTTCGGTTGTTTAGTTTGTTAGCTACTGAATGAAGGAAAAATTAATCAGATTTGATTTATGAATTTAAATTATGACGATACATAATTTAAGCGTTGATGATGTGGTGATGTAATTACAGTTTTTTCATTAATAAAAACTAACTTCCACATATTGGGATTTCTACTTTGATAGTTGTGTAATTTTGATTAAATTACGTGGTAAAGAAATTAAGAAAAAAATCGCAAAATTGTAATGGAACAACACAAAAAAAAAAACAATAAAATAATCTTTTTAATCGTGAGTTTAAATGCCTATATTTATCCAAACAACCTCTTGTCTTAAGTGTTAGAACAAAAATGCACTGTACCTACTCGAGGCTAGAGTTTTTAACCTGATAGTTCCTTAGAACATTTTGATGTCACATATTCACACAATATTATACTCTGCTGCAATTAACTTAAAGTATATTCTAGGTAATAGGTACAATATTTTAGTCTTCAGTGAATATAAAAAAAGAAATGCAAAATTTATCAATCTCTTTTTATATTTTATGCATAGACATTGTCAAGTGCCTAAAATTAAAAACCCCCCATTTGTGGTATCTGCCAGGTCAGGCATTTATCCGTCACGTTAATTCACGCCTTGTAATAGAGAGTAGGAAAGTAAGGAACTAATGGCGCTAGTATCGGTTCTTCCAGAACAACCTACTAGTCATAGTAAATCAATTAATTGTCAAGTCACTTCACACTCGACTTATTAGCCCATAATCAATAACACACGTTTACAATAGGACAGCCAGGAGAACGGCAAAACGTCATCCATACCAGGTGGATTTACCACTTACGCGAACCAAACGGTTTGCGTCCACTTTTAAAGTGCGAACCGCCAGGATGTGGAATGACTTGCCGGACTCTGTGTTTCCTGCGCAGTACGGTCTAAAGGTCTTGTCGCGGGTGAATAGGTACCTAATGAACAAGTGTGCTCCATCGTAGACCATACCGCTGCTTAACATCAGACAGGATGATGGTCAAACGCTTGTTCATAGTGATAAAAAAAGCCCTCCATTAATCACTACAAAGTATAAAACAAAGTCGCCTCCCGCTATCTGTTCTGTCTCCCGATGTATGATAAGATCTTTAAAATTATTCTCTATTAAAGATTCTTGAGGAAGGTTGATACATGCGTGCATGCAGAGAAACACTATTTATGAATAATGTATATTTGCAAAACAACATTTGCCTGGTCAGCTAGTTTATAATATATTTTACTCCTGTACATTTTATAAGCCAGAGAATCATAGAAGTACAAAATAACAGACTGTCAAGTATAATTGTCTACTTGGGTGGGGTACATATCCCATGCTGATCTGGGATGTAATGCATCAGCCGCCTTTCTTCCTGGCCGACTGTGGCATCTGGAGATTTAGGTTTGAAGGGTCATTTTCATTTTGAGGGGGTCATTTTGATCCTAAGGTTCTGTCCATCGCCTTTCGGGAATAGTGGCTGTGAGTGTTGTGTGTGTTAAGTAGAATATTCAGAAGGCGAACAAACTTTAGCTTCGGAACACGCGATACTAGCGCCATTCTTTCCTGTTTCACACCCTATTCTGAAGCATATTACGTACCAGTTCGACCACTGATCAATCGGTCCAGCCGGGGGGTTAGACAAAAATTGTTACTTTTATTTTTTTTATTTATTTACGCATGGTAAGTGGTGTCATATCACACCGTAAAGAAAGGGTTTAGCTGCCAGGCACTGGAATCCAACAAGGCACATTTGGGTGATAAGTCTGTTGGCACTTACTATACGTATATAATTAAAACTAGCTGTCCCGGCAAACATTCGTTTTGCCATAATAAGTCGCCTTTGTACCCTATGTATTGGGAGAAATACAACTGGCAGGTGGATAAAAAATAGATAGTAGCCGATTCTCAGACCTACTGAA
>SJJU01000843.1:0-15611 GCA_012932125.1 Conopomorpha cramerella
GAGGACCCGAGTCACATTTTCGAGGTTCTTGTTCACGTCTGCTCTGGTTTCCACGGCAACGAATCGGTTCTCCAAACTTAGCTGGAAAGCTTCGGATCCCATTATAGTTTGGAGCATGGTTGGTTGGAGCCTGGATTTCATCAGACGGACACGTTCAGCCTTACAGTTGATATTCAGAGAGCCTCTGACTAGTCGGTGATCGCTACCGGTATTAAACCTGTTGATCACAGAGACGTCTCTGAATATGTGCTTTTTGTTCGTCATGATGAAATCGATCTCATTTTTTGTCATAGTATCGGGGCTTTGCCAGGTCCACTTCCTTTGGGGCTTTTTCTTAAACCACGAGTTCATCAAAAATAGCCCCTCTCGTTCGAGGAAGTTTACTAGCATTTGCCCCCTATGATTCCTTGTTCCAAATCCATGGGATCTTACTGCCGATTCGTTGCAATTCTGTACTCCCACTTTAGCGTTAAAGTCCCCATAACAACGCTGTAATGCGTCTTAGTAGTGGAGTGGAGGGCCTTCGATATATCATCGAACAGGCCCTCCACCTCATCGTCCGAGTGTGTCGAGGGCGGTGCATACACTTGTACCACTTTCAGGCTATACCTCTCGGTAAGTTTTATGACAAGGTATGCTACCCTGTTGGACACACTAGACACTTCCACAACGTTGTTACACAGGGACTTATTCACAAGAAACCCAACGCCGCCTTGGGATTGTTGGTCGCCCTCGCGGAAGTACATTAGGTGGCCCGATTTGAGGGTAATAGTGTCCTCTCCCACTCTTCGGACTTCGCTTAGCCCCAATATGTTTCACCTAATTTTCCCAAGTTCCACCTCGAGTTGTGCCAGATGCGAGTCAAGCCGTAACGTGCGTCCGTTGTACGTCGCCAGGGTCAGTTGTTTGTGGTGGCCTCCCATAACCCGGAGATTCTTCGCACCCCCTGCTCCGCCGTTACCGTGGTCGCCACCGTGACCAGGAGTAGCGGAGCCGCCGGGAACTGGGGGCCGTGGCCTTGTTGTGCTTATTATTGAAGGTAAATGCCCATAATCGCCACGCTGGGCAGGCGGGTTGGCGATCGCAGTGGGGTTGTGGTTTAACTCACAGAGACCGCTGCTGCCCGTCCTCTGGAGGGTTCCCTCGGTCGTCTCTTACGACCCCCATAGCGGGAAAAGTTTGGCTGGGGTGGTGACACATGTATTCTATTCGCCGTCACCACACGGCTACTAGATTGTAGGTTATCTAGATTGAATAATCAAATCGATTATTTAACCATCCCGATAAGATAGTGAGCAGAAGTTCAGGCAAAGAAGATGTAAGATGCCTCCTTAGTCTCTGTTTAACTAAACAGCAATGATGATGATGCATCTCATGATGATGTTTCAAATCTTTGGCAGTAGGAAATCAGCACAATCGTAGAACGTCCAGTAATTTCACAAAAATACAATGGGAAAAAGCGCGAGAGTCAGTATTATCTGCACTTTCTATTGCTGTTGTTGTTGAGATCACAGAACACTTTGCAAACAAAAATGTCAAATCAGAAACTATTCATTTTCTTTAATAAAAAGTCTCTGAAGTTCTACCAAAATATGTTACACTTGATAAATATTGTCTGATTTTATAAATTTGATTGGTACTAGTCGGTTTCAGAAATTGGCCATGTCATTTCTATACAACTTGGTCAGACGGATCTCCGGGTGTTCATTTAATCATATCACGTAGTCCTTTGACTGGGAACGAAATGTTAAGGGCAGTGGACATGATTGAAGCTAGCGCTACCCAAATTGCCGTTCCTGAAGCCATGAGAGCCAATCAAAGCATTGTATCCAGGCTTTGGTCACGTCATTGTGTCACGGGGGAAGTGGTGGAACGGCACCGAGGACCTCAACGCATTACAACGCATAAACAGTATCGATTCGTACAAAATGCTGCACGAAGTGAACCAAATGTAACGGCGATGCGATCAAAACTGCTCAATCTCCTGATTTCCCCTGATATAATTGAGCATGCCTAGAATATATTTCAGAGAAGAACTCTCTGGAATTTTCCTGAGAATATTGTGCATGAAAACTATTTTTTCTTACATCTTCATCATAGTGACTGGAGACTTGTAAGTTTTTTTTAGCTTAATTTTAACCAAAATATTGTCAGATTAAATAGAGTATGAAATAAGATTTATATTAATTACTTAAAAAAGTATAATTTTCGTTATAAAGGTTTGATTTAAATATCCCTAGACCAAGTTAATGTGTGTATTACCCGAACCAATATGGGGGTACGTACCATAAAACTCGAGAAATTTGAACGAAACACTTTTCATTGGACATGTACACCAACATGTACCTACTGAACAAGTGTGCTCCATCGTAGACCACATCGCTGCTTAACACCAGGCAGGATGGTGGTCAAACACTTGTTCATAGTGATTAAAAAAAAAAATGTTCTGAAAATTACTTTTAATATCAAAACAGACATTTTGTATACATGTCTATGTGTATGGGATACTACGAATATGAGGGCAATTTTGTATGACGTCACAAATAGAAATTGACCCTTAAGGCATTAATTGAACTGATGCGGTATAATAGTCGGAAAAACCAGCGTCCTAGTCAGCTGTTGCGCACAATGCGAGATTTATCTAGGGGAGAAGTTAATGATGACACCTTACTCGTGTTAAGGAGGAGACTGTTACCATCCTCTTCAAGTGAAATTTTAGCAGTGGTGGAAACCAATGATCTTAAGCGACTGTCTAAAACAATACGCCCTGGACAATCCCGACGAAAAAATTATATAGAGGGAATTGGCGACAATTAACAATACGCTGGCGAAACTGTAAAGTCGCAGTCACACAGGACGGCGGATAAAGCGAGACAATACGCGTTCCATATTCCGAGGTCGTGCGGGATCTCGAGATAGAAAGGCCAGGTGTTTTACCACAACAGA
The DNA here is from genome assembly GCA_012932125.1 of Conopomorpha cramerella. NCBI lineage: Eukaryota > Metazoa > Arthropoda > Insecta > Lepidoptera > Gracillariidae > Conopomorpha > Conopomorpha cramerella. The sequence continues at coordinate 2,947 of SJJU01000843.1, forward strand.
TTTGGAAACAGGCAACGAAATGTATCCAACCATGCAACTGTGAAGCAGGCTCTCATTTTAAACCTCCGCCGTGCATTCACTTGAAACTTTATTGTGGCTACGTAACTCAATCTATTATAGGAGCTGAATTTTGTATAATTTTAAAATAAGCGTATATTTAAACTCAAAGAAATTAATCGATAAGGTAACGAATTTGAAAGTATTAGCATCTAACGTGAAGTGTGGAATAGACTCAATTAAGCTAGTATACGAGTCGCATCCTTATCATGATTTATTGAGTAAGTACCCTGATTTAACCAAACATATTTCCGTTAAGAACCCTCGAAACATAACATTGTGCACCACATAGAGACTTCGGGCCCGCCGGTGTATGCGCGAGCCAGGCCGCGAGGCTGCCGCCGGACGGCTATGCTGATTGCTGAGTGATAACTATATGCAAGAAACAGGTATCTACCGCCCATCGAAAAGTACCTGGGCGAACCCACTGCATACTGCTTATAGTATCGAAAATATAGTATCGAAAAAAGATGACCAATTCGGTGATCTTTGAACGCTATTACACGATACCGTATCTTCAACATTGTACGTATATTTTGGCAGATAAAACACGGGTAGATATAAATAGGGCTTATTATTTTATACCTATAAATGCAGCTGACGTGGACAAAACAGTTATAATTACTCCGTCCGGCTTATATGAATTTCAGTACTGGAATAGATGACTTTCATACTACGCGCGTAGCATAAACGCGGCGCAAAGTTTCCAGCGTTTTATGAATAATACAGTATTAAGCGACTTGGCGAAACAAGTAACAGACTAATTCAGGGAATTCAAGTACCAGCCAAGACGCATTTGTTTTCTGTTATACTGAGATGGCGTCATAATAGCTAGTTCGTCAGAAAGCGAACATAAAATCTATTTAAACGCATTATTCCAACGGTTAAATAAGTTTGGATTCACGATAAATTTATCGAAATGCACATTCGGGACCGACAAGCTAGAGTGTTTAGGGTATGAGGTCACACCAGAAGGCATTAGTCCCTTACCCGAAAGAGTCAACGCGCAATAGATAAGTTTAACACAACACGACACAACGATTCAATCCGAAACCGTGGAGCAATTGCGTAGGTTTTTTTTTTTTTTTTTAATCACTATGAACAAGCGTTTGACCACCATCCCGCCTGATGTTAAGCAGCGATGTGGTCTACGATGGAGCACACTTGTTCAGTAGGTTTATGGGAATGTTATTTTTTACCATGCGCACATCCCGAATGCCGCGCATACGCATGCAGAACTAAATAAATATCTGCATTATTCGAAAAAATCGCGACAGGACTAAAATAGATTGGACGGATAGTGCTAGAACGGTATTTGAACAGTGTAAGAAAGACCCATCGTCAGCTGTTACTTAAGCGAAGCGGACTTTGGGTCACCTGTTAGTAATTTACCGTTAGCTCTCATGACAGACACGGTACTACAGTAACGTATGAATAACAAATGGACGCCATTAAGTAACTTTTCGAGAAAGCTCAATGAAACGCAAAAGAATGATTGTACCTACGATAGGGCACTTATAGCGATTTATTTATCGATTCAAACTTTAAGAACATGTTCGAAGGCCGAGAATTAGTAATATTCATTGACTATAAACCGTTCACTTACGCTCATTCGAAACCGAACAGCAGTAAAGAATCGCAATGTAGGACTAGACATTGGATTAACATTAATGAATTTAGCTATGATATTCAACATTAGAGAAGGTGGTAGAGAGAATGCTGACGCGCTGTCGCGACTCGAGACTATACATACATAAATACACTTCACGCCTGTCTCCCAGAGGGGTAGGCAGAGACTACAGATCTCCTAAGTGTATTGGATTTCGAAGTACTTCGAGTTACAGAGTTGCGATAAGGGACTCGATTGTTTATTAATCAGTAGTCAAAATTAGAGTGACGTTGTTCTTAAAAAAGTTTCATTGTTGTATAGCGACAAAGAAAATATATATTGTAAAATGTCAACAAAGAACGTTCGTCCGCATATACCTGAAAAAGCACGAATTAAGGCATTTAAAATGTTGCACTATATGAGCCATCCACGAAAATTGATTTGTACCAGATACTTTTGGCCGAACATGAATAAAAATATATAAGTTGTCAAAAAGCCTAAGTGCAAAGACATACACAAGCGCCAGTAAGCAGCTATGAACAAGTATACAGGTTCGAGCACATTCATATCGATTTATTTTGTCCATTACCCACATCAGAAGAGAGTTTTGAGGTACTGTTTGACAATCATAGATAGGCGTACTCGTTCGTACTGACAGTCTATATCACGACAGGAAGATGCTTACGCCGGCACAATTTGAAGAGGTGGAAGAAAGGCCGGAAAGCTGATGCTGGAAGCCAGTCTTACATCGATATGCATGAGACAATGATGACCCTCATGACCTCGGAAGAGCCCGTGGATGGCCCTCTCTTCAAGGGAAAATCAATATTTAGAGACGGCCACGTCCAGTATTAGTGCTCCAACAAGGCCATCCGCTTCTGGCTCCATGGTTGGGCACATTCTTGCATCAGGCCCCACTCTGATGTGTAGAAGTGAAAGGGAATTCCTGAAACGAGTACGGTGCGGCTTGATCTTATCCAAGCCGTATGAAGCAGATAAGCTGGGGCTTGTGGGGAAAGTCCTAGCTTTCCAGAATAGGTGGGCCGACTCACCACAGTGGACCCTACACCATGCTTCTGTTCATGGACGGCACACAGTGATGATTACCAGAACGGCTGTACGATGATCCCCAAGCTGGAAGGGAGAAGCCCGGGACATCGGGGTTAAACGCACGCAAGGCGGAATCAACACCCCTGGAGACAAAGTCGAACGACACGGTCCCCCTGGTCGAAGTTGCTCACGAACTAGGGAGACTAGGAATCGACGTGGATGAGGAGGCGCTGCTCAGAGAAGATGGTATCACCATGTGCAGCTCCTCTGAGTAACGCCCTCCACACTTCCATCAAAACATGCCTCCAAGCCAACATACAACCCAGCGAGCTGGCCACGGCGCAAACACAAAGATAGCTGGAGGCTAACACAACAGCTGTAGCACTTGTTCAGGAACTGTGGATCCGGAATAAACAAATAACCGGCCTCTCCAATATCGGAGGTAAGTTATTATGCTCACACTGGCTCGCCCAGACCTCGAGCCTGTATATACGCATCACGTAACAGTAAGCGCATCAATTAACCAGTTTCTGTTCCAGAGACAAAGTGCGATACAACTTCTAGCGTCTATGCCTATATTATACTTTTTTAATGTTTTTTCGACGTTCATGTAAAAAAAAGTTTTTGGATAGAAAATTTTAATAATAATTAGATGATGGCAAACCAGATATAAGGGCTTTTTAAACGATCATAGGTCATAGGTCTAGCCGGTAATGATTATGGTCGGTTCTTTTTTTATATAAAATTCCTACTCTTTCAGATTAATGACCATAAAATTACTTGCAACTCACAATGCAAATTGAGTGTGATCGTCGTCTCTATGGCAGTGTACTCTAATATGGCGTGCGCAGCGCGACACGTCAGCATTTGCTTGTTGTCCTCCATCTGTGGCGTCCACTGCATTACTGAGAACGTTTCGTTTCCATCCGCAGAATTCTGTAAAAAGACAGCTGTTGTTATTATCTCAATGGGAGGTTTTCTGACACGTGGCTTATTACAGTTCTAAGAAATGTCAATAGATGGCACTACCTAGAGAGGGTTGTCATTTCATATTTTTATTTTTTGTTGACAATTCTAAAATGAGTTTCTCGTTAAGATCATGTCTGATTATCGCCATCTGTAAGATGTTTTTTTTTTAATTTCGCATAACTATGCCAAGTCATACCTAAGTCGGATCAGTCTTTAAAAAAACCAACCATCATCACTTACATGAACTATCACTGTGTGATCCTTATTTGTAAAAAATGTCTCCGTACAGGAGGACTGTCTAAAGAATTTACTATATGTAAGAATGTGTTACAACGAAATGAAAAAACTTTTATTGTATTATTGTTACTTGCTGCTGCATGCTGCTGATGAAGGGTTCCTCATGGCCAATTCCGCCTCGCACTTACAGGCTTTTTTATACGAAAATGTCTAACATTTTTGTAGTTTTCGGACTTGCTGGAATGGACTCAGTAGAGTCTACATTAAATTTTAAAATTTTAAAAAACACCCGCCCTTTCATTTGATACCCCACTTGAACATATTTGTATAAAGTCGACTTTTTTCCCCACTTTCAACCCTCATAACCAATTATCCAATTTTTATTTAATAAACAGATTCTAAATATACGTGTTGTGCTCTTTCATTTGGTACCCCATTTGGGCATATTTATTCAAGTTAAATTGTTCATCCCCACTTTCAACCACAATAACATTTGAGTGGGTGAACAGATATCGATCAAACATAGCTAAGAACACGCTCGATCAAATCAACTTTCAAACAAAATAAACCGCATTAAAATCGGATCATCCGTTTGGAGCTACGTTGCCTCAGACAGACACATACACACACAGACACGTCAAACTTTTAACACCCCGTCGTTTTTGCGTCGGGGGTTAAAAAATAGTAGATTTCGGATTAAGAGGGTATCTCAGGATCACACTGTTTAAAAGTTACCTACTTGTTGGGTACAGAAACCTAATAAAGTAAACATGACTGAACGAAAGGCAAGCTCGTCGCGGCAACATCTACCTTATTTGAAATAAAAGTTAAAAAGTTAACTTTATATATTGTGCTATCGTGATAAGCGTTCAAAAGCCAGACCTCTTACAAAGTACTTTGTAACACCGTGTTAATGATAAAACTCCACTGCGTATTCATCGAAGGGCGTGTACCTTATACCCTTTATGAAAAAAAATTTTATACATTTTATGAGGGGTTTGGGTTAGTAGGTAACCTTAACTTGTCTTCTTTCTTAAGGGTATCTTAGATAAGGAAAGATTTTCGACTCGAACGAGTGAAACTCAAAGAGCGAGAGAACAACATTTTAGAACTTTCGAGATTTCTGTACTAATATATGCTCGCAAGGGGACACTATGCTCGCCTATTCGAGAAACTAGAACCGCGTCAACTGCGAGGCACGAACCTATTGGACCTCGAAAGGCGAGTTTCTCGCTTTGAATTGAGAGTTTTTGTCGACTTCAGTAAGAAAAGTTAAAAATTGTTGTTGATGTTGATTTTCAAAATAAGTAACGTGCGAACTTAAACACACTTTAATCAAATTAAACATTATTTCGTCGATTAGAAAACAAAATGAAAACGACATTACAGCAAAAGAAAATTGTTTAGTTTACAAACAATGCGAGATTTATAGGTTTGGAAAAAAAAATGACAAAACTCGTGTAGGATTTGCGCGTGCGAGTTTTTTAAACTATCTCCTGTGTAACGTGGCAAGGCCGAGAGAAGGAGAAGGAGATTTGCCCAGCGAGCTTGCCTTTCGAGTTTCGCCTTTCGTACGTACGAAACTCTTCTAATCTAAATGGCCTCTTACGTTTTTACGTCTTGTTCGAATAACATCGAAAAATTTGCGTCATTATTGGATATGATGGATTTTTTTGTGTTCATACCTATAAAGAGGTGTAACTACATATTTATGTAATGAAATAATATTTCATTATTTAAATTTTCCCGCGCTTTGCGCGTTTCTAGTTCTGGTTGTCAATATTGGTAGAGGGCGCAGCAGTGTCGCGTAATTCAATGGCGGATGACAGATGATTTTAACATTTAAAATTAGTGGATTTTTATTGTTATAAAATAATTTATAGAGAGATAAATAAAAAGATATAATTGAGGAAGCGATATTAGTGAACTTTAAATGTCGTTTCTTTGTATTTTCAGGTAAGATAGAAGTGTATTTGCCATAGTTAAACGATAATTGTTCTAATGTTGTAAAAGCATGCTAATAAAAGAAAAAAATCTTTGTATTTTCAGAGAAACAATTTGTGGTTTATCTTGAAAATCCTCAATAATATATCTTATAAAACGACATTTTTGTCAACTAAAAGAAGATGGACCGGCTGCAGTTTGAGTTTACGATGATAGCCTCAAGTGATGGCAAAACTAATGTATTAGGCATAACCTCAATATCAACAGAAGAGGGAAAATGTTATGTTTTACCTGATGAGCTGAAGCCAATGATTCATCATACACATATTGTCAAAACGAACACTTTCTCAAAAATAAGAAACAGCATAAAGAAAAGGCATCAAAGTAGAAAAATATGGATAAAACTAGATGAAGATCTTAAGAAAACTTATATGGATGAGGAAGGTAATATGCAATTTTTAGATCAGTATTTAGAAGAAATGAGCATAAAACAAACAAGAGACAAAGATGACAATTTGCAACAGATCTTGCAAAAATTAATAGAAACTACAACAATGAAAGAAAGTCAACATAACCTAAAACATATTTCAGAGAAATTTATTATCGAAAAATTCACAACTAAGAATCCTAACGCAACCCAATGGATAGAAAATTTTGAAAAAGAGTGTGAGCGCTTTGCTATAATAAAAGACGAAAGTAAGATAGATATTTTGAGATTATTTTTAGACAAATGTTGTGTGGATTGGTATAGCTCGATGGCTATAAAACTAACAATAAATTCCTCATGGAATGAATGGAAAGATAAATTCTTGGAATCTTTTAAAAACCGAGGATGGGACGTAGTCACATATGCTTTCGCATTCAGATATAAAGAAGGACTATTAATTGACTATGCTATAAAAAAAGAACGGCTTGTACTAGAGATAAACAAATCTATAGACTCCAAAACAATGATAGATCTTATTGCAACAGGTTTACCTGGGCTTATCTTAAATAAGTTAAACAGGGATGAACTCAACGATACTACTGATTTGTTCAACGAGATAAGAAAATATGAAGGTATGATGTACAAGAAAAACTCAACTATAGTAAAGAGTAGTACATTCCTTTATAAAAATAAAACTAATGAGAAGAAGCCATGTAAGACTTGTGAATCTTTAGACAAAGGAATCAGATATCATCCGGAGGAGACATGTTGGTTCAAAAAAAATAAAAATGAATGGGAAAAAATTTGTAAAACCAGAAATGTAAATAACAACTCCATAATTGAAGTAGATATAAATACTGAAACAAAAAACGAGTAAGTACACCATTAATCAAAATCAAGCTTTTAATAGAAAATAAAGTAGAAGTGAATGGCATTTATGATTCCGGCTCGCAGATATCTTTAATAAATTCAAGACTTATTAAAATAAAAAATAAAAACCAAAAGGAAAATGTGAATATAGCATATATGAAAACGGTTAATGGTGTGAAGAAGACAGATGGCTTGATAACAATTAAAATAAGCATATTTGATTTAGAAGAAGAGGTGGATGTATACGTAGTAGAAAATGAAGATTTTCATGATTTTATAGTCGGATTGGATATGATAAAGAAATTCAAATTAACCCAAAATGAGGACTTACAGATAGAACAAAAGAAAATAACAAATAAAATATACAGAATGTCTAAAGATAATAGAAATGGACCAAAGAGTATAAACACATTTGCAATAAATTTCAATGAACACATAGAGACAGAAGAATTTGTAAGTGTGACAGACCATTTGGATAATGAAAAGAAAATTGAGATAGAAAATATTATAGAGGAATATAAAACAATATTTGCTAAAGACAAGTATGATATAGGATCAGTTAGAGATTATGAAGCTCGGATAGATTTACTAGTAAACAGATACTGCAGTAAAAGACCATACAGATGTACAATAGAAGATAAATTAGAAATTGAAGAGCAAATATCCATGTTACTAAAGAATAAATTAATTGAAGAATCATACAGTCCTTTTGCTGCTCCAGTGACATTGGCTTTTAAAAAAGGTGAAAATAAAAAAGCACGCCTATGTATAGATTTCAGGGAATTAAACAAAATTGTTGTTCCACAAGCTCAACCTTTCCCACTAATAGATGACTTGATTATTAAAACTAGAAATTGTAACTATTATACCACATTGGATATAAACTCAGCTTTTTGGGCTATACCGTTACGGGTGGAAGATAGAAGTAAAACAGGATTTGTCACGCAAGATGGCCACTTCCAGTGGACCTGCCTCCCCTTTGGCTTAAAAACATCTTCAGCAATTTTCCAAAGAATTCTAAGCAATATCCTAAGAAAACACAATCTTACAGGATATGCTGTAAGCTATATCGATGACATTTTGATATACTCAACCACGTTTGAAGAACATATAAAACATATAAGAAACGTATTACAGGCAATTATAAAAGAAGGCTTTAGATTGAAGTTTAAAAAATGTACTTTTGCTGCAGAGTCAGTAAAGTACCTCGGCCATGTAATTCAGAACAATTCGGTAAGCCCATTAAAAGACAATTTGATCTCAATAAGAAATTATCCAACTCCTAAGACGCAAAAGAATATTAGACAATTTTTGGGAAAAGTCAACTTTTACCATGAATACATACCAAGAAGCGCAATTATTTTACATCCATTACATAATTTGTTAAAAAAAAATGAAAAGTTTGTGTGGTCAGAGAAGTGTGAAGAATCATTTAATCAAATAAAAAGATATCTGTGTTCTCAACCTGTGTTGGAAATATACGACAAAAATTTACCAATAAAAATCTTTACAGATGCATCTTTAGAAGGTATCGGAGCAATCTTAAAACAGACACAATTGGACGGTAAAGACAAACCAGTGGCATATTTTTCAAAAAAACTGAATGAATCTCAAAAACGAAGAAAGGCTATATATTTGGAATGTTTAGCTATGAAAGAAGCAGTTAAATATTGGCAACACTGGCTAATTGGAAAACACTTCACAATTTACTCAGACCATAAACCTCTAGAGAACATGAATATTAAATGCAGGACAGATGAAGAATTGGGTGATCTTACATATTACCTATCTCAGTATGACTTTACAGTAAAATATATACCTGGTATAGAAAATATAGAAGCAGATTGTTTGAGTCGAAATCCTGTATTAGAATCAGAAGACAACAAAGAGGAACTATTAAAAATAGTTAATTTAATACAAATAAAAGATATAGTTGAAGACCAAGAGAAAAATGAGATAATAAAAGAAAAGAAGCAAAATCTACTACATAAAGATAACATCTATTATAAGAAAATAAAGAAACATGAAAAGATTATCCTCTCAGAAGAATTTAGTAAAAAATTTATAAAAAAGGTACATGAAGACTTATGCCATATTGGAATAAGACAATTACAGAAAAAAATAAGTCCAATATATACAGCTAAAAACCTAACTAAAAATATCATAAATAGTTGTAAAACATGTGAAATATGCATAAAAAATAAATCTAGATGTCAAGGAAAATTTGGATTAATGTCACAGCTGGGACCAGCAACAAAACCATTCGAGATAATGTCAATGGATACTATAGGTGGCTTTGGAGGATCTAGGTCGACAAAAAAATACCTACACCTTTTAGTAGACCACTATACAAGATATGCGTTTATCGCGACATCAAAGACACAAAACACAGGTGACTTTATAAAACTAATAAAGACAGTACTAGAGACAGATGAGATTGGAATAATTCTGACAGATCAATATCCGGGCATTAATTCCAGAGAATTTAAACAATATTTGGAGGAGAATAACATTAAACTAATTTTTACAGCTGTGAATACACCATTCTCGAACGGCTTAAATGAAAGATTAAATCAAACCATAGTAAATAAAATAAGATGTAAAATAAATGAGAAAAATAATAAGAGAACATGGACAACAGTAGCAAGAGAATGTATACGGAAATACAATGAAACGGAACACTCTGTTACAAGTTTTGCACCAAAATATTTACTGGATGGTACAAATGTCAGTATTCTACCAAATGAAATTAAAACAATAGAAAAAGAAGACAAGTGGATTGCCGATAGAATATTAGCATTAGAGAATACAATAAAGTCCCACAAGTACAACAAGGAAATATTTGATAAAAATAGGAAAATGCAAGAGTTCGAGATAGGAGACAGTGTATATGTTGAGAATGGAAATAAACTCAACAGGAAGAAATTAGACGAATTAAGAATAGGCCCTTTCAAGATAATAGAGAAAATATCGAACTCCATTTATAAGATTGACACTGGCAACAGGAAAACAGAATCAACTTTATTTCACATAACAAAATTACAACCCGTCACAACAGAAGATAACTGGTAAATGCCCATATATTATTTAGAATTTTCTCTCTTAGGGGGGGAGATGTAATGAAATAATATTTCATTATTTAAATTTTCCCGCGCTTTGCGCGTTTCTAGTTCTGGTTGTCAATATTGGTAGAGGGCGCAGCAGTGTCGCGTAATTCAATGGCGGATGACAGATGATTTTAACATTTAAAATTAGTGGATTTTTATTGTTATAAAATAATTTGTAGAGAGATAAATAAAAAGATATAATTGAGAAAGCGCCAATAAATTAAAATAAAATAATAAATTAAAATATAAAAACAAAAAAAAAAAAATAAAAAAAAAAAAAAAAAAAAAAAAAAATAAAAAAAATATTTAATAATTAAAAAAAAAAAATATAAAAATAAAAAAAAAAATAAAATAAAAAAAAAAAAATAAATATTTAGTGAACTTTAAATGTCGTTTCTTTGGTATTTTCCAGGTAAGATAGAGTGTATTCTGCCATAGTTTAAACGATATTGTTCTAATGTTGTAAAAGCATGCTAATAAAAGAAAAAAATCTTTGTATTTTCAGAGAAACAATTTGTGGTTTATCTTGAAAATCCTCAATAATATATCTTATATTTATATTCCCCGAATAAAGTAGATTCCATCTTCATAGGCTCGGTGGTGTTAGTGATATTCTAAAACTAAAGATGAATAAACGCATCAGTTATTGTAAATTCTATACAGGAAAAAATTACTCACCCGTTGTGGTTTAGCTCCTGGGATCTGGTTACCATCGAGCCACCAGGTAATGACAGCCGGCGGCCTAGCGCCCACTGCCCTGCACGTCATCTCGGCTTTTTGGCCCACAGAAAGCGGCTGCTCCCGCGGCAGGATCTCCACCATTATTGGTCTCACTAGATAATCAAGTACATTGTTTGTAAGATGCAAATATACATACATATCTGTAATCTTTAACAATAGGGGGGGGAGGGGTACGAGCTTCTTAGGCCACGTCTGGCTGAGCATAAATCGCTAAGATTCTGATGTGATTCTTCAGTCTTTTTAAATATGTTATGTACCTAATGTATATTATCTCATTAATTTTACAATAGATCCCAGACTTACTTAGACGTAAGTGTAGAAAGACCTGTTTGGGACTTTAACTTTGGTCACATAGAATACCCAAAAAAAAGAAATTGGGATACGTTTTACGTAGACAAAAAGGCAATATTGCAAACGCTACGTTTGCATAGCATCCAGTGTAAGGGGCAGAGGTTAGCTGCGCATAGTGGGGACTCACTACTCCAGCGCGATCTAGGCAACGAACGCTCTTCGTTTCTAAATACGTCTTTGTGATTGTTCATCAATGTCTGTTGGCACTCCGCTGCTAACTCACGTCATTTTGTCAAGAGCTTGAAAAACATTCATAATAATGTCAAAATGGAGGATTCGTGAAAAACATATTATTCAAACTACATTGCCTATTCCTTCGACACTTTCTCGTTATAGACTAATCTATTGCTTTGCCTAATAGGTTTTGTATTTTAGATACGAAAACGAATAACGAATAGGTAACATGGCGTCACGGTGTTTTTAATAATACAAGTATCCATGGGGCATAGTGGGGTACACTGAACGAGGCATAGTGGGGTGCACCGAAAGGACGTAGTGGGATACTCTTAAAGGTGCTCCACTCTGCTCCGTTTTGTTCTGGATGATAACTTAATTGGTTTCTACATAAAAACAATGTCAGGAAGCTTGGTTTAGTGTGCAGAATGTGAGATGATCGGTTACAGTGCTCTTGTTGAATATAATATGAGAATGATATATAGGTAATTCATGTATACTGTGCTAAGTGTGTAAAGGTAAGTAGTTGTATTAAATAAAATAAAGGAATGAATGATTATGATACCAATCATTATGAAACAAATTTTTAGTCCCGTTACTTTGCAAGTTTTGATTATTTTCTTATTCCAAGTAACTTATTCTAGCTTAATAGTTTGTAATCTCAGTTTCTATCCACGTGATTAAAGATAATATACCTACTTAACTATAGTACCATTTCTAATGTGATACATACGAGTATGTTTTCAATTCATTTAAATTAAAGAAAAAACAATGTTTTAGTTACGGCTATTTATGCTGAACATTGATCAAGCAGTATTTGATCTTAATAAAACAAACGTCCCTGACAAAAACATCCTACACCATGGTTAATTTAAATGGCATCTGTGGTCCAGTGTTCAGGTACTTGACTTGTGATCGGGAGGTTGCGGGTTCGAGACCCGCTGCAGGATGTGAACCAATGCATGCCACTCTTTTCCAGAGCCTATATACGCTATGCAACGCTCATACCGGAACACAATGTGATGAAATATGCACACCACAATGCTGCCGTGATTTTTAAAAAGGCCGTCATCTGACAATAATCACTTTCGAGATAATCGCAAAAGCAGTTTCCATTTTAGTAAATTAA
>SJJU01000844.1:0-12239 GCA_012932125.1 Conopomorpha cramerella
ATCAGCCCATACCTGTCCACTGCTGGACATAGGCCTCTCCAATTGCACGCCACTGTGATCTGTTTTCGGCTTCTCGCATCCAGATTCTGCCAGCCATCTTGCGTATATCATCAGTCCACCTTGCCTGAGGGTGCCCTACACTCCGTTTGCCGAGACGCGGTCTCCACTCGAGAACTCGTTTTCCCCAACGGTCATCGGTTCTAAGGCTAATATGGCCGGCCCACTGCCACTTCAGCTTGCTAAAACGATGAGCTATGTCCGATGACTTTGGTTCTCTGTCGGATCACTTCATTTCTGATTCGATCCTTCAGAGAAACGCCGAGCATAGCCCTTTCAATAGCACGCTGTGCGACTTTGAGCTTGTGGGCCAGCCGTGCCGTCAGTGTCCACGTCTCAGCTTCGTATGTCATTACAGATAGGACACACTGATTGAAGACCTTTGTCTTCAGGCACTGTGGGATCGCTGATGTTAAGACTCGACGTAACTTCCCAAATGCTGCCCAACCCAGCTGAATTATTCTGTTCACCTCGTCCTCGAAGTTGTTTCTACCCAACTGCAATGTCTGCCCAAGGTATACGTATTTTTTAACAACTTCGAGAGCGGTGCCTTGTACTGAAATCGGTTCCGGTAGAACATGTTCATTGAACATGACTTTGGTTTTATCCAAGTTCATCCGTAGGCCGATCCGTAGAGAAGAATCAGCTTGATCATTCAACATCAGTTGAAAGTCCTGCAGCGTTTCTGCCATGATGACGATGTCGTCTGCAAATCGCAAGTGAGAAATGTGTTCGCCATTGATGTTGATGTCACGTCCTTTCCAATGCAGCGTCTTGAACATATCCTCCATTGCATTCGTGAACAATTTCGGGGATTGTAGAAAAGCAATAAATTATTGAGTATTGAGTAATCGTCCCTCAACATGCATAGATATCCACACAAAAACAACATGCAGGTCTAGACGCAGACAGATTCAGTAACAATACCCATGACCCATGCACTAAAACCAGTGAACCGCTCGCACGATGCCCATAAAGCACAGGAAGTGCGTGATTCTTCGCCCCAACTGAGCGGGAATAAATAACCAGTTTTTTTTTTCTCTCCGCATTTATTTCCGCGATGTTTTTGGCGCGAATCCTGAAGGCACAGCGGCCATTTGTCAAACCCACTCACATTGTGACACTTGTTCCGCACTATGATTGCAGTTGCCGTGGACTCTATTGGATGGTTATAGAGTCTATAATCGCACGAATCGTGTACGATTTCGAGTGGTTGACATTAAGAGCGATGTAGCAAGGGAATAAAATCTGAATTATTATTTTTATGACAGTCTTCCGAAGTCGTTTTGCAAATAGTCGGGCGGTATTACAACATATATAGGTAGGTACAGGAGTTTCTTGGCTAAGAGTTGTCAACAGATATAATAAAATGTGTTTTATAAAAAGGCACTTCATGGGCTTTTTTTCACATCTACTGATTTTTTATTCTAAATGATTGTCGAAGGTACAACTAATACGTATGAACGCAGTTCTGACTTTAGACCACTTTTAATTTTTTCCCATGATGCAGGCCACATAATTTAAGAAGGAAAGGTTTTTATTCAGATTTATTAAAGGGTTAATCACTAATCAAGTGTTATTTAAACATAGTTTGTCTCTTATACACAAACGCGATCAAAGCACAACAAAAGCTGTTCGATAAGAGATCTGCGCCTGAGTTACAATTTATAATACGCTCATTATAGTCACATTGCATAATGAAAACTCAACAAAAGGTATCTTTGTGTGATGTTGTTGTAAGATCCTGCTAGATGTCGCACAATGACTAAATCTCATTACGCCCACGTACACTGCGACGCCACACAGAAATCAGTATAATTTCGCTGTCTATGTACATATACATAGTAAAAGCAGGGTCGTAGGTCTCTCTGTCTGTCTGTCGCGGGGCCATTAACGACTGTGGGATATTAAAATTCATACTCCTTCGCTTTGATACTGAGGACTGAGGCCGGTCGCACCAACCTGTAAGTTTGGGTTAACTGACCGTAACTTGTGCACTTGGTTAATGGTAAAATTGCTTAAGCTTCCTTGCTTTGCGTTTCGACGTGACGGCGTTTAATAACTCGACACTACGGGCTACGGATGACGTCAGTGTCCCGTTCCGCAAGCGAGAGCGCGGCACGCACGAGAGAGAGGCATGATCGGTTCAGATGATCGGCTCAGTTCGGTTTCTGGAATTGACCAATCGTCGTGTACTATCAAGCACGTTGTCACGTCAAACTACCGTCCGTAAACCGATTTTTTTATGTCCACGAATGTGTTAATTGGCTAAGGTGCAGAACGGTTTGCAGTGCAGTGCCGAGATATAATTAAGTTGATCATCTTGGACATGCAATCAGATGGTCCTAGGTCCAGCTACATATTCGCATAGTTAGAACAAAAAGGACCCAATACGAAGCATGCCGATTTTGTAATTTTAGTTTAGTATCTTTTATGTTAAGGTTCAATTTCATAAAATGACACATGTTGTTTTGCGTCACTTTTGTTCTAACTGTGCGATATGTATTGTACTAGGCGTATAGTAAAATTGGACTTTTGAGTAGCTTAATTACGGTGAAGGAAGGTGGTAGCAACGGTCTAACGGTGAAGGGAGAAAGTTTGTGATGAACAAAAAAAAAAAAATACGCTTCACGCCTTTAATCCCAAAGAGGGGTAGGCAGAGGCACTTGCTAAAGCAAGTACCCACGGTTCACGCGCGCGATTTTAACCCAACGTGACAGGGGGTGAGCCCATCGCCGTTATAGGGTTCACACACCTTGTGGTGTTCGGGTTTCATCACGATGTTGTCCTTCACCGTCCGAGCGTTGCGATGTGCGTTTGTGATGAACGTGACTGTAAAATCCGCGAGCACGGAAATAAGAAAGAAAAAGTATAAAAAGATGAGCAGTAGACTATTAACTATACTGTAGATTGTATCTTTACGGTATTGTGGATCAACTGGCCCAAGGACACTACACTAAAACCTTGCACTGCGTTTATCATACAAATGGATTTCCTGAATTAAAACCTCGACTCCCCACAAACGGCGTCTCTTTCCAACACCGACCGGAGATCCTTCGTCTCGCTCGCTCATTCATTAAGAAGGATCTTGGATAATCTGTTGCTAACGACGTCTTTACAAGGCTCGTACTTTGCAGTGGTTATTGAATTAAACGGGTTTTTAGTTCGTTTGCGGATATTATGGGTGCCTTCGGACAAGGAAATTCACTTTAATAAGTTTGCGAGCAGAAGTGCTTCGCCGTTCGTGGGTGTCTTATACTGAATGTTGTTCTCTGTCTTTATAAAACCCTTAATCAAGCAAAGGCTAGTTATATTGCCACTTGACCAACAGATACTTCAATACTCAATTCACTTCAAAAACACTTTCTCGTTGTATTATTAAGTATTTGATTGTATCAGCACTTGCTGTGCCCCACAAGGCTCATGATGTTGTACCTCCTATAGTCTGTACTAATGTTCCACTTTAACATTGTGATTTATTTCATTTCACTGATAATTAAATAAGGATAGTATTTAAACGTGCATCAAAAAAGTCTAACCTAACCTAACTAAAATAATAAACTGTACATCAAAATTACTAACTTGGACACCTAATTGCCATTCTGATGATAACTTTGGCTTTTTAGGTGTGCAAGTTAGTAATTTTGATGTACAGTTTATTATTTTCCATTAAATAATACAACGAGAAAGTGTTTTTGTACAGTAACTAGAAAATATTTTAGTAATACAAAATTTTAACAAATAAAGAATGTGCCTATATGAATAATATACCTAATTACCTGTTTGCATGCTATTTATAATTTAACGTATTTGTGTTGGACATTTTTACAGTTTATCATTTGACTTTGAACCTTACTGAATGTTATGACTGGAATTATCTAAAGATAGAGCAGTTATCAGAGAACCCTATAACGGAGGTGTGTGAACCCTATAACGGCGATGGGCTCACCCCCTGTCACGTTGGGTTAAATACGCTTGGTGTATCGTGAGAATACGCTTTAGCAAGTACCTCTGCCTACCCCGCTTTAGTAATAAAAGGCGTGAAGTGTATTTATGTTTTATTTTATTATCAGAGAATAATAACATGAGGTATGAGACTATAGGACACGTACCTATTTAAACATTGAACAATAATTTCACATTGTACCTACTTAAAAGCTAGATTTTACGATAAACATTTCCCGGGTTTATTTGATGGAGTCGGTGATTAGAATAACAAACGTCAATATAGTCCAAAATCCATGAGAAAAACACCTAACCTTGTCTGATTAAGGGTTAACATTCTTAGCTGACAACTACATATATCAGATACCCTTACGAAGTTACGACCTCAAATTTTGCCGGCAGCGGGGCGGGATGGTGACAGCGGTGAATCTTACGCGCAAAATCAAATGAACCGTTTTTGAAGGCAACTTGCCAGTGAAATCTACTCCAGTCAAGTAGTGAGCGCTGCCGACTCACTGCCCACAGAACTCAAGAATGAGTCCTATAAAATACGCAACATTGCATTGTGAACGCAAATGCGTCAAGATAGGCGCGACATAAAATAAATACTAGTTGTGATTGGTTGTTATGTCAAGCTAAGTGCATTTTCGTTTCTTTCAACGAATCGAAACGTGTTATACTGTCTTGTAATTTTTTAGGTGCTCTTTTAGTGCTTCTTTGGCGCTTTACTATGTAGATGCAATGGACAGAGAAGGCATTGCATGTGCGTCATGAAAGTCGCTCGCGTGATTGGTTATTATTTCCCCGCTTAGTGCGATTTCGCTTGTTTTAACCAATCACAGTGTACTGTCTTGTCGTGTCGTTTGTGAAACGTTCTTCAACTACACACATCAAAAGTGTCAAGGGATTAAGAACATTTTTAGCTCTAAAAAAATCTAATTCATTTAAATCAAATCTAATCTTGTGGATTGGTCTCCTACCTAAATCCCCATGCCTGTATCAATGACTTATCACCACATTTTGAATGAATGAATTCAGTCTTTGTAAAATATATTCTTGATTGCAATCTTCTAAAATTAACTTGATCCCTAGACATTTTTGATGAGTGTATATCCGACTAACTCTGAATAAAATGACAGGTGTGATTTGGTAGATTACCTAATTATATAAGGCTAACTCCCATTCCCATATTCGATTTTTCATGCTCGCCAGCGCACATCAATATGAATCATTAGCCGATGTCGAAGTCAGACTTAGATTGATTCCTCCACAAGGCTGCTAGCTTCACGACAAACGTCTTGACACGTGACCTAAGCGAAGCTTGATTGAATACCTCTGCACATTAGATACAACGTTCACACCGGCGAGGATAACTAAACGGTGAATAGGTACCTAATGAACAAGTGTGCTCCGTCGTAGACCACATCGCTGCTTAACATCAGGCGGGATGGTGGTCAAACGCTTGTACATCGCGTTTAAAAAAAAAACACTTTCTCTCTAATTTTTTGTACACAATTATGTAGCGATCGGAGTAAATAGGTACCTAATGAACAAGTGTGCTCCATCGTAGACCACATTGCTGCTTAACATCAGGCAGGATGGTGGTCAAACGCTTGTACATCGCGTTTAAAAAAAAACACTTTCTCTCTAATTTTTTGTACACAATTACTTAGCGATCGGAGTAAATAGGTACCTAATGAACAAGTGTGCTCCATCGTAGACCACATCGCTGCTTAACATCAGGCAGGATGGTGGTCAAACGCTTGTACATCGCGTTTAAAAAAAAACACTTTCTCTCTAATTTTTTGTACACAATTACTTAGCGATCGGAGTAAATAGGTACCTAATGAACAAGTGTGCTCCATCGTAGACCACATCGCTGCTTAACATCAGGCGGGATGGTGGTCAAACGCTTGTCCATAGTGATAAAAAAAACATAGGTATCCAGCCAGAAAAAAAAACAAAGATAAAGCTATAGATTTTTTTTTGATGGACCGCACTATTTGAATCTACTTGTTTTTAGCTTCATCAGCGCCATCCGTGGACTTTTATCATCAGGCAGGATGGTGGTCAAACGCTTGTTCATATCGATAAAAAAACGGTATTGTCAGAGATTGTCAATTCTCCGTCTGATTTAATTATCAGCATTCTTAAAAGAAAACTAGAAGAACAGTTGATTCAACGTTGGGTTTTTTGCTTTATACCAAAGCATATGCAGAAATTAACACAATTTTAAAGAGAACGGAACCGACTTACGCACGATTGTAATGTTCTTCACGTTTTATCAATTTCGCCGTCATCAAACTCTGATTTCTTTACTTACCATCTTTCTAACAGAAGAAACATCATCAAAATCGGTTCATAAACGGCGAAGTTATCCGCGAACGAGCATAAAAAAGCATATACACAAATCAAAAGTGTCAAGGGATCATAAAAACGAAAGCTTTTGTATCGTATCTTCCCGTAAAGAACGTAATGAGTTGCATAGGTATAGAATAGAATAATGCCATATAAGTTTACTTTACTCGTTGAAATTGTATTGTAAGCATTTAATTAAATTATGTTTGACTAGTCTACGCACTGAATGCGTGTATTTGTGTGTGTGTGTGATTGTGGATTCCTTTAACTAATTTGTTAGCTAATTAGTGGTAGTTTGCGAACGCGGTGTTTGCTCTGTTGTCAAATAATTCGGATTTAACTTGCTTTACAGTACGAATTACAGAATAGGTAATTGTTTCACTTTGAATGAAATCTTAGGTAGCATTATCTCGTGGCAGTTCAAATGTCATCCTGGCAACCCTGACTCAGAGGTTATTATGTATATTTATACTTATTTACATACATACATACACCTCACGCCTGTCTCCCAGAGGGGTAGGCAGAGACAACAGATCTCCATTTGTCACGATCCTGACATACCGCTTTCGCTTCATCTACATTCATACATCTTTTCATACACGACCTCCGGTTTCGAGTACTTTTCACGCCACCTCGGTCAGGACATCACCAATCTGGTCTTTATATGTCCTTCTGGGGCGACCTCTACTCACCCGGCCCATAACATCACCCATATAAATCTCTTTCGTCAATCGACTTTCATCCATTCTCTCCATATGCCCAAACCACCGAAGCATGCCCTTTTCAATCTTGGTCACTACATCTTCCTTCAAACCCTGTACATATACGTAGTTTATACAAAACTCGACTGTCCATCCCCACTAAAACCAAATAACTTTTGAACAAATTATCCAATTTTCATTTAATAAACAGATTCTAAATATACGTGTCGTGCTCATTCATTTGATACCTCACTTTTACATAATTGTATTAACTCGACTTTTCATCCCCACTTTAAAACCCAATAACTTTTGAACGAATTATCCAATTTTCATTTGATAAACAGATACGTGTCGTGCGCTTTCATTTGATACCCCAATTGGGCATAATTACTCATGTAACATTTTTCATCCCCACTTTTTCATTTTCAGCACTCTTAACTTTTTAGTGGGTGAATCGATATCGATCAAACACTCGATGAAATCACATTTCAAACACACATCCCTCTTTTTGCATCGGGAGCAAATATAAATAAGCAACTTCAACCATTAAAATTTCAAAGACACGTGGTTTTCTCTTGGAACCCATTGTCGAAACTGATCCAAAAATACATGGAACGAAAGGTCCCGGTTCACGCGCGCGTATTTAATGTAACGTGACAGGGGGTGAGCCCATCGCCGTTATAAGGAATATCTTTTGGTGTGCGGGTTTTATCACAATATTGTCTTTCACCGTACGAGCGTTGCGTACATAGGCTCTGAAAAAGAGTCCCATTGGTACACGTCCAGTAGCCGGACTCAATCACGCAATCTCCCGGTTGCAAGTCGAATATCCGAGCAACTAGACCACAGCCGCTGTTTTTTGTATTTTTTAGTTAACTAGGCAAAGTACTAATTTCTCCGAGTTGTACATGCTTTCACTATAAACTAATCGAAAGCAATTACTTTTCATTCTGTATGGATTTTAAATCAAAAGTTATGGTGAAATACTTAAAGAATCTATGGAAATTGTATGACCAATCTCCCATAGGCAAAGAAATCGCCATGAGGAGATGGAGATGGATAGGCCATACAATTAGAAGAGGAGCATCAAATAATGCCAATATCGCTTTCGAGTGGCGTCCTCCAAACGGCAAGAGAGCCAGAGGCCGTCCCGTTCAGTCATGGCGCCGAACCATCGAGAGTGAACTGCGTGCCGCAGGAGTGAGGCCAAGAGCGTTACTGAGGACAGGAAGGCGTGGCGTGATCTTGTCAAGGACCTCTGCACCTCTGGGGTGCATTAGGAACACAACAACTTAAAGAAAAAACCGACTTTAACCAGTAAAATTTGACATATATGTATGTGGTTTTCTCGTGGATGCCATTATCGGAACTGAACCAAATGTATATGGGACCAAGCGGGAAGCACCAGCTTCCAATTAAAAAGAAAACATCCAAATTGGTTCACCCAGGTGAAAGTTCTGAGGTAACAAACATAAAAAAATACATACAAATTGAGAACCTACTCCTTTTATGAAGTTGGTTAAAAATAATAAAATGTTTATATCCCAAAAACTACAGTTTTTGTGTTATGACACCTTTCATGCCAACAACATGTGGAATAAATTACAACATACAAATGTTACACACTTGTTGCTGTAAGTAATAAAGGTATTCGTTACGAATTACATAATCATAATGGAGCATAATGTAACAGTGGACTAAGTAGGGACAGCAAAAAAAATTGTAAGCAGTTTATAGTCTCAAATAACTACTTAAGTCCATTTTTTTAATTTGAAGGACAATTTTCAGAGTTCCTATGCATACAATATGATACTTTATTCCCATGTAAATTAAACTGAAAAGGAAGCGTCTGTGGTCCAGTTGGTCAGATACTTGACTTGTAACCGGGAGGTCGCGGGTTCGAGTCCGGATACTGGACGTGTGCCAATGGGACTCTTTTCAGAGCCTATATACGCAACGCAACACTCGTACGGTGAAGGACAACATCGTGATGAAACCCGCACACCACAAGGTGTGTGAACCCTATAACGGCGACGGGCTCACCCCCTGTCACATTGGGTTAAATACGCTTGGTGAACCATGGGCATTTGCTTATTAAGCAAGTGCCTCTGCCTACTCCTCTTTGGGATTAAGAGGCGTGAAGTGTATTTGTTTTATTTTTTTTAACTGAAAATTTTATACAAACAGTGGAAGAACTCTATCCCATAAACTATACTCTCACTTGCCTGCTGCGGAGTACAAAAACAGGACTGTCAAATTGGTCTGTCAAATTAGAAATCCGAGTTTAACACATTGGCGGACAGTAAAATAGACACAATAGATTTTTTTTATTGTTTGACGCCTATAGACATTTACTGTCTGGGAAAGAGTTAATCTTCAT
Organism: Conopomorpha cramerella; assembly: GCA_012932125.1. Lineage (NCBI taxonomy): Eukaryota > Metazoa > Arthropoda > Insecta > Lepidoptera > Gracillariidae > Conopomorpha > Conopomorpha cramerella. The sequence continues at coordinate 9,442 of SJJU01000844.1, forward strand.
GTACCTACCTAATGTTTGTCCCTCTCTAATCATATTTATCTAAGAGAGACAGAGGCCCATGCTCTGAAAAGTGAAGCAAGCACTAATCAAGTAAGTTTTATGCTTTGTCTTTCTCAAGTCTCAAGAAGAGGCTTACACCTTAAGCATTACTTAAGCATCAATTTTTTCTTAAGAATATGGACCTAACTCTGCTCAATTAATACTTAACTGATTATTGTTTGAGAATCTGTATTCTGTCAAGACATATTACTGTATTTTTGTGAACAAGTTATATTAAAAAAGCAACTAAAAGCAATAAATACAGTTAGTTTTAATAATGATTCTAATAAGATTACCTAACAGATAAAGTAAAGCAATTAGGTACTTATTTACTAAAAGTTTAATGCAACACAGATTAGACAACTAAATCACAGTAAACCTGCAAATGACTTAAGGAAACTTTATCAAAGAAACCAGTTAACTTTACCACAAAATTCTTGTACCTACCTAGTTTCTTTTTATACACAAAACAAAATGGTAAAGCAGGAAACACACTGTCCAGAAAAATACACTAGCTGAGCAAAGCAATGGTTAGATCGATACACTGCCGGTTACTTGGATGACAGCACAGTGGTCTGATGCGAAATCGATTAATCTATGCAACAGGTGTATCCAACATAAACAATGTATGTACTCACAGCAACGCAAGTGTCTTTTGGCGGCAACAGGCCCAATACTGTTTTCTCCGACTCTATCTCACGCTTCTTCGCGGCAATTAGCCTTTCTAAATCCGTAGACGATAACATTTTAATGAATAGTTGCCGGTGTTTTCACTTTTCAACCAGTTATTCCGTTACGATCACGATATCATCTGTTAATCATAACTGGCGCGTAATCTGCATAGTAAATTTAACTGGTGCTATTATTGCACAGAACAAAAACTTAATTATAATTAGAAATTTTGTTCGTTGATGATTTAAAAAGTGGTGAAATGTAAACAAACCCGCACTGACTGGTTGATTGATTAACATTGAAAGATCTGTCAGTTCCGGTCAGATTTTTTAAAGTGTGACCTAGATCTGATATAATCTGTATCTTTCATCAAATAATATGAATCACAAAGTAAAATTTGAACTATTTTGCACCAACCAACGATCCCACGATATAAGAACTCTCAGTATACTAAATAATAATGTATATCATATACTGTGTTTTACGAGCGTCGTACTGAGGTGTGATCCGTGGCAACTTTGCAAAAAAACACTGGCTGACTGACACTTTTGTCACTAGACAACCGGTTGAATGACATTTAGTCTGACATTTCTCATCGCAACTTTGGCGATTTTTTTTTTGTTTAAATTGAGCTGCCCGGCGAGGTTGTGTTGCTGAAACTTTAAAAAATATTTTTTTTAAATACTTTTACATTCCGTAAGATAAATAATGTCTGGAGAATACAATAAGCAGTTAGAACAACTTCGTACCAAAATTAAAAGTTTCCCTGACTTTCCGAAGAAGGGTATTTTGTTTTGGTAAGTAATAAATTATTAAATTAAATGAACTTGGATCACGTACATCCTTGATGATTCGTTGCTAGATGCAAGCAAAGAGTATACAGTATAATGCAATCGCAGCAATCTTCATATATTAGCATTGCGTAACAATAATAACGTAAATAGTTGTCTCGAGTTACTGTTAATAATTTAAATATAGATATTATAATTTCTTGTATATTCTTGTTTTCTCCTAGTTTCCCATGCTTTCTTACTGAAATTTCGTAGGAGCCGACTATGGGATCTAGAGATTTAGGTTTATTCAGGCTATGAGCTAGCAACTTGTAACTGATGCCCTTATTGACAATCTTAACTTCTTGTATAAAGTAAATGTGTCTTGTTTTATGAAGGGTCCTTTTGATTGAAACATGCCTTCCACCCCCTTTTTGGGATTAAGGACATTAGTGTCAAAGGGCTCTGTAGTCCAGAAGTGTGTCATCACTTCTGAAATAAAAATGTCTCAGCTGTCCAACTCATCATCAGCCCATATTTGTCCACTGCTGGACATAGGCCTCTCCAATTGCACGCCACTGTGATCTGTTTTCGGCTTCTTGTATCCAGCTTCTGCCAGCCATCTTGCGTATATCATCAGTCCACCTTGCCTGAGGGTGTCCTACACTCTGTTTGCCGAGACGCGGTCTTCACTCGAGAACTCGTTTTCCCCAACGGTCATCGGTTCTACAGCTAATATGGCCGGTCCACTGCCACTTCAGCTTGCTAAAACAACGAGCTATGTCGATGACTTTGGTTCTCTGTCGGATCACTTCATTTCTGATTCAATCCTTCAGAGAAACGCCGAGCATAGCCCTTTCCAACTAAAATGATAATAACAATTAATTTCTCTATTTCAGGGACATATTCTCAGCCATATCAGACGGTCCAATGTGCATATTGTTACAATCTTTACTAGTACAAACAATAAAAGAAAAATTCCCAAATGTCGAAGCGTTGGTTGGTCTCGAGTCCAGAGGATTCCTGTTTGCGTTCTCCGTAGCTGCCAAACTGGGTATAGCGTGTGTTCCTGTACGCAAGAAGGGAAAGCTGCCTGGAGAGGTCATGTCTTACGAATACGAGCTGGAGTATGGAACGGTGAGATTATATTTTTTTTTTATGGTCATCCTGCCTGACATACAGCAGAGATATGGTTTACGATGGAACACAGTCGTTCATTAGGTATATATGCACCTATTCACGTTTTTACAATAGGACAACCGGGGGAACAGTGAAACGTAATCCAAACCAGGTGATTAAAAAAAACTTATAAAAAAA
>SJJU01000845.1:0-61501 GCA_012932125.1 Conopomorpha cramerella
TACATACACACTTCACGCCTGTCTCCCAGAGGGGTAGGCAGAGACTACAGATCTCCATTTGTCACGGTCCTGACATACCCCTTTCGCTTCATCTACATTCATACATCTTCATACATGACCTCCGGTTTCGAGTACTTTTCACGCCACCTTCGGTCAGGACATCACCAATCTGGTCTTTATAGGTCCTTCTGGGGCGACCTCTACTCACCCGGCCCATTACATCACCCATATAAATCTCTTTCGTCAATCGACTTTCATCCATTCTCTCCATATGCAAAAAAATGTGTTACATTATAAATAAATTAAATAATATGTAACGTATTTATTTATTAATACTAATATAGTATACATATGTTTAATAATTATATTATTATCCCGAGATATTTCATACAAGGTATTCCGGGCCCAAACTGGGGCCCGTATTCTGAAAGAAAAACCAATGCTTATGTAATGATTGAGTCGCATGTTTGACTCTTTGTGTCATTAGAGTCAGATATTAAACTTACTTAAAAGCAAGGTTTACACGGACTTAGTATTTGTCAGTATACAAGATGAAATTTTAGAGATCTGCAAAACTGAAAAAAGGAAATTTGTGCAATATAATAATCAGACTAAGCATAGGTATCGTTTCATATTTTTATATCTATTATACATATAAAAATCAAAGCCACTTTTCGTTGTCACGGCATAACTCCGGAACGGGTGGACCGATTCCGCTAATTCTTTCTTTGTTGTGCTTATTAACGACAGCAGAAGGTTCTTATGAAAGAAAAAAATAACATCACGGGCACGGGCCACCCTATATATTCATATTAATAGTTAAGACAGGACAACGTCTGTCGAGTCTACTAGTTTTAAATAAATGTAATTCAAAAGTGCTTATTATTTATAAAGGTGTTCTTTTGAAGAAAAATCCAGCCTGAATTATTTTAATAATTGTGTGATGATGAATCCTAAAAGCTTGGGAAAAATATTGTGGGCGGCGAAACTGTCACGTTGTATTAAAACCGCCTGATTTTGCACAGTGTGTTTAAGCAATATTTAGATCGAAGAGCAAATGTTAAAAATAAAACGTTTGTAAATAAGACAGTGCTTACTATGCGGGTTAATTCTATTCTACTAAAAAGTTAGTAATAGAAGAACGACTTGCCGGAGTCTGTGTTTCCTGCAGTCTGAAGGTCTTCAAGTCGCGGGTGAATAGGTACCTTCTGAACAAGTGTGCTCCATCGTAGACCACATCGCTGCTTAACATCAGGCAGGATGGTGATCAAACGCTTGTTCATAGTGATTAAAAAAAAAGAAGATCCAGAAGTAATGTCGACCGCACAATACGCTATTTTATTAGAAAAAGTTGCATCAGCAATTCAACAACATGATGGCATCAACTAACTTGTCAAGTTGTTTACAAAAAGTCAACAAGCGACAATACTACTAGGTATCTACTTGTACGTACTTGCCGCTTATTAAATATGATCGATTTCCATGTGAATAGCTGATATCGATTTCTCGCACTTCTCACAAACACTATTTTTAAGCATTACTCACACAGTGTTTACATTGGGACTTAATACTAGTGACAAGTTCTAAGCACACAGCTACGAAGCAAGTGTAAACCTTGCATTAAACTTACCAGAGTAGTGCTTGGTTCAGATTTCGGAATACGAGCCTGATGACGATGATCTAGCGGGAAAATATAGTTCTGGTACAAGTACTAGCAGTAAATAGGTCACTGCTACGAACTTCTGTCTCAGACAAGTTATAAAAAAAAACAACACAGTAAAAAAAAATCCAATAAAACACCCTTCAACACCTTAGAAATCCATGTTGGTATTTTATTTGTAAGTAAAGCACGTGATTACTTTGCCAAATTGTCACGCCCTGCAAGTGATTCACGCACAATTGAGTGCAGTTCCAAGGGTTAAAGTAGGTTTTGTCGGTAATAAACACGGGAAAACTACCCTTAAGGCTTTACCATAGGTGCTACTTTTCTTTTCATGTAAGGCATACTCACACGACCCTTCGAGTTATTCGACTATTGTATGTTGAAATCTCAAATTGAGGGATGTTGCTATTCGGAAATTTCAGTATTTTAATTTAGATATTACTATACGAAATATAAAGGAGTCGTAATATCTAGAGGTAAGTACATGATGGAATGTCTTCGTAACTTGGTCGCGTAACCACAGCATGGCCGACAAACCAAAAGGAAGTAATGGCAGAGATGTGAATCTACTCGGCGGTATATTTGTGGATTTTGAATAATGCGTAGGAAATTGTTTGGTGAAAGTGACTTTTTTGGAGAGACGAAGGAATAAGTTACTTTTACTGGGTTATTCCGAAATGTTTTGGACCAAGTTAGGCCCTGTAGCGTCTTACGCCAATTATCTGGTATAACGGGCTTATAAGCAGTACTTTTCCATGTTTACTTGTCAAAAGCAATAGGTTTATGACCCATCAAGGCCGTTAAGTGCACTATCTATCTATCTACTAGTGTGTATCTACTAGATGTTTCTTGTAGTCTAGTCGGGCATGGTAGAGTTAGATACTTTGTGTCATTTGATTTGTAAAGAAGACATTTTTTCATTATCATTATCAGCCACATTACGTCAACTGCTGGGCGAGAGCTACTACGGGGTTTGTTCAAAGAATTCTTTTTTAACAGCACACACATTGCCTTCATCCCATGTTAAGTAGCTATAGCACTTGTGTTATGGAATTCAGACAACGAAATATACTTACTTAAATATTTTTTTTTCTTTCAAATACGTACTTATATAAATAAAACACTCGGACACATCCGACAAGTACTTAAAAGGTAAGTACTTGTCGGGTATAAGTACCTGTCAGCGGCGGGAATCGAACCCACGACCCTACACCAACGAGTCCGTCAAAGAATAATGTATCTAGTAATTAAATAAAAAACATAAATATACTTCACTCACGACTTTTAATCCCAAAGCGGATAGGCCGAGGCACTTGCACAAAGCAAATGCCCACGGTTCACCAAGCGTACTTAATCCATATGTATCTAGTGTAGAGGTATATTACTATTGTTTACACATCTTTTTCAGTTGTCCCCGTGAAATTGTTCTGATCCCTTTCGGTTTGAATATCACTTGGTAAGGATGTTTGTCCTGTCGCCCCTATCCCCGTTAGCGGTGGGTATCCATAACGGATTTCCCCACGATAAATAAAGGAAGTTTGTCCTGTATTTAAAATGACAGCATAATGTATTTCTCAAGGTTAAAGAAATTACAGTTACGATGACATACAATTAACGAAGAATAGGTGCGACAAGAAACGAATGTTTTAAAAAAAAACTTAAGAAATCATCCAGTACCTTAATACATTTCGCTGAGCAAAGTTCACCTCTGAACTGACGCTCAAGTATTTCTCTAGTATTATTCACAGTGTAATTAGAAACAGCTGTCGTAAATCAGTCCTGAGGGAAATGGTCATTCACAATTTTGAAATATCATAGGTCACTACGTACTACAAGATATTATGTATAGAGACTGGATGTAATAGAACAAACAAAAAACACTTTTAACTTCATAATATTATGTAGTAATCTTTCTTTTTGTCTATACACAAAAAACCAGTTAATATTTCTTCACCAAAACAAGCAATAAAAGCTTCATATTCGAACCGCTAAGAAAGTGGTGTATTTTTACAGCCTATTTTCTCAGTTTTTATGACACTTTCTGTTCTATTACTAAAATATCAATAAGGTAGAGTTGTTATATTGTGGCAAATAAAAAAATCGAATTCTAATCACATCGCAAAAATCTGCGTTCTCGTCGCATGCGGCAACGTATCGCATCGCATCACCGTTTTATGTGGAAGTCCTAATGTCTAATGATTTGTATATGAGTAATGTATACGCCTTATGGCGATAGGGGGGATTCTTAGCCGTCAGTATATTCTTTATCAGCTACATAATGTGGACGAGGGCCTCTCCCAATTATTTATGTGATAATTAGGGGGGAAATACTAACAATCGACACACTTGGCAGGCGGGTTGGTGATCCCAGTAGTGTAGTGTTTTAACCCACAGAGAGTCTGTTATATGACACTTATGAAGTGAAAACGGCAAAATCTTTTACTGACCTTATTTACCCACTCACCGAAATAAGAATGGCCGCGAACCGATTATCCGTGCCGAAGCACCGACAAAATAGTTTCTTATCTCCTCCGAATACCCGTGAAGGATGCAATTTGTCAAATCAAACACCAGAGGGCGCTCCATTGTTGACTCCCGCACCCATAATGTATGAAGGAGTCCCCTCACTCACTTGTGAGAAAAATAGCTCGGCAGATTTGGGGTGCACTCCTGACACTATTTTCCAATTTTCTAAGAGTCACAGGAAACGGAAAGTCAGTAAATAACTTTGGCTTGTGTTTTAGGTACAGTCAGCCAAGAATCTGGTCTACCATCCTAAGGTTGAAACTCATATGAATGAGATTAGACTTTAAGGTTCATTTTTTACTTGTTACAATATAACAACTCTACCTTAGTGATGTTTTAGTGACACAGGAAGTGTGCATCTCAACTGGTAGAAGACGTTCATGGCCAAGCGTAGCGTGCCTACACGTTTAATATGTGTTTTGTGTTCTGTAGGTACACATATACTAATTTTGAATGTACCTACATATCCATCATATTACGAATTAGGTGTAACCAGTAATGTAGTTGTATGTTTTGGAAATAAATAAACGTAAGTCGAAAGTACAAAAACACAAAATTAAAAATAAAAAAAAACGTTTCGACACAGTTACATGTGTCGTGGTCGCGACAACGAAGGTAAGCTGAATGCTTGTCTTTGATTAATCTTCGCGCTATAATACCCGTTTTAAACATTTAATATCATGTCAGTGCGCGTTTCCTTAAAAAAATGACTTCAACCATCTTCAACATTTGACAGATTTGTGGTTTTCTCATGGATCCCACTGTCAGAACTGAATCACATTCAAATGGGACTGAATTGAAGGGTTTTCAAATAAAAGGAGTACCATCTAAATCTTTTACAAAAAATGTGTTCATGTAACTTAGACACTTTTTTTTGGCACACGTAACGGCAATTTAAAAAAAAAACTGAAAAAATATTTTTCTGGAACCCGACTACATTGTACATTGCATAACTTTTCTAGTAAGGCTGTTTATTTCTGGTTTGCAATTCCCAACCTAATGATCCTTGATATTTGAGGAAAAATAGACTTATGGTGGTTATTTTTTCCCCTTTACAGTCTTTACTGGATAAAAACTCGTAACCCTGCAGCGTGGTTTAAAGTTTGATTTTGAAGAACTCGAAGACAGATTGTAATGAATCTCAGTCAGGTTAGCTCGCGACCACGACACATGTAACTGTGTCGAAACGTCGGGCAAATAACGAAGGTAAGCTGAATGCTTGTCTTTGGTTAATTTTGCGCCGTAACACCGGGTTTAATCTATTCTATTAATAGATTGTAATGACTTTTCCATATATATTTTTTACACAATGGACTAGCGTTTGATCATCATCCTAAACCATATTGTTTTAAAAAAACGAGCACTGACATTATATTAAAAGTTCAATAAAATTTACCAAAGATAAAGCATTCAGCTTACCTTCGACTGTCAAAACGTCGGGCAAACAGCGAAGTCGTGATCAGCTCGTTAACTTTTCTAACTATTACCCGGTTAAAACTTTTAATATCCTGCCTGATGTTAAGCAGCATGGTCTACGATGGAGCTCATATCTTCATTCAGCACCTAATTTACCCGTGACTTTAGGAAGTCCAGACTGTACCCCGACAATACATTGTCCAACATCGTCCCTTAATCATTCCGGATACGTTGTACGAGTATACCGTAGAACAGCTGTACAAAGTTTAGAATTAGTTGAGAGTTTCTGATATTGCATTTCTGCTTTAGTTGCAGAACCAATGCGATCGGCTGCGAGGTGAAATCGGATCCAACAATGTCTTTGCATCCAGTTTGAACTAGTTATCTGTCGACTAAATAACTGAACAGCGACTGAATATTACATTGGTTTATCCAATAGTGTCTGATGGTGTGAAGTTGTATTGGCCAAACTCTAGGAAGTTAGGTGACGTAGACAGGACAGGAAGATTTCTTTCAGGTTGCATCTGTTGGAGAGGATTCCTGTCTCCAACGTAATGCTTTTAGCATAAGATGAATCTAACTTCCCGTCTGCGATTCGCACAGTGGTGATCTTTGTTGTGTAGAAACTTCTAGCGGTGTATTCCCATCGTATCATAATTATAGTACGCTAGTAGATGCGCCACGATTTCGTTCGCGCAGTTTCAGTATTAATTTCTATTTAAAATACTACCACCAAGTGTAAGAAGTATTAATATTTTTATATCATATAAACCTCTACCCCCCTTGTTACTATATATACGTATATATAGAAAATCTCAGGTAAACATCATAAAAAGAATAAATCTGAAAAAAAATCAGCTTTTTAGGGTCAAGGGTTTGGGATGGGCGTTGATGAATCAGTTACGAATGAATAAGTTAGGATTTGAGATTTGTAGTATATAGATGTTACGTAAACACGATGCACGACATCGTGTACATGAGCAGAACGTGTCACTTTGGCCTAGGCTTAGAGTTGAGGTCACATTTTTTTTGTGTCCGAATGAGAGTGAGATCTAACGAAGTACTTATAGATTTAAAAGAACGTCACGTTTTAACTGTTATTTAGTAAACATTGCAACTTAACAAGTCTTTTGATAGATTTTTAAGGCTTTTGGCTATTTCAAGTTCCAGATTATATGTGTGTGCCAAACGGTACCTACCTAAATTTAACTCGTCCGGCTACAGACTATAATGTGTATTGCACATATTTGGGTAACTATCTTCCAGTATTAGTTCTAAAATGTTCAGTGTTGGCAAATTAACCCAGTAAACTTCACAATGCACTATTTGCTAACACTTGTTACCAACCCTGCGGCAGCCGAGCGCTTCCGACAGGGCTAACATGGGAAAAACACGACAAAATTAGATATTTGCTCGACTCTACTGTGTAGTTTTTTGAAATCTGATATGATATGATAATGATGTCTGTTGATGGAAATATATCTACAGCGAAAAATTGCGGTCATTTGTGGACTGTACACACTGATGTTATTTTCGATACGAAAGCAATTTCTTGGTTTCCTTTTTTACACTATCTATATCTACACAACATTTTGAAAGTACCTGTTAACAATTATCGTTATGTTGTTATGAAAAAACGTATATAATATTAACTTATTATATCTAACAAATAAAACAACCTTTATAATACGTTTTTCATAGAAAGGTATACGAGGTAAAAACGTCGTTGAGTTAAACAAATTAATGAATCTATATAGCACCACAGATAGGATTACGCATGTTTAACGAATTCCTCACTCTTTATGTCACGCTATAAATACACGACAAACCCGTGCTAGTCCAGCCAACCACACGTCCAGAGGCGGTCGCGCAGACCCCACTTAGCGTCTCTAATTAAATTCCGACCAGCCTGCAGGTGGAGGGTTGAGTGACACTTTTAGAAATAGTCCATTAGAGGGCCCCTATTGATCCCGTTTGAAACACTTCAGGGTGAATTGGGACGGACGGACAGAAAGAGCGGTCTACGCTGATTGTATGTCTCAGGGAGAAAGATTTCTTGTACCTCACTTTGTACAGTCACGAGTATGTCAAGGTAAATGCGGAGGTTTATTTTGTTACTTTACAAGAAGGTAGAAACATTACAGTGACAACTGTGATCATTTGTAGGAAGAAAAAGTGGAGTGTTATTGACGAAAAGGTAGATTCTTAGGGCCTTACTAATAATGGCGGAATTGCTATTTCGAAAATACACAAAGCTCAACTTAACTTGTCAGTTTGTATGTCAAATACGGAATAACCATTTCAAGTAGACCTGTAATAACCGTTGTATAAGTGACAACGCGTTTATTGGTAAGGGGGTTAGACTTCTACTAAAAAGATGTTTTGGAAATTGTTGCAGTTATCAATCAAGAAGCGAGTTAGAAAAACGTAGGTTGGTATAGTATGAATTCTATTGAATTGTGATATGAAAAGGGCTACGCGTTTCAGCGTCTCAGCTTCTTCTGGATGAAAGAAGCCGAAAACAATTCATAGTGGTGTGCAATAGGAGAGGCCTGTCAGTAGTGGATGAATATGGGTTGATGATGAGTATGAATTCTGATATCAGAACTTCTTAAGGAGCCTTATTAAAAGCCTAAGGGTTACCTTAAACAGGATAGTAATGGAGGTAACCAAACGGCCTTCAGTTTTCACAATGATCGGTGCACCAATCTGGTTAATTAAGATGGCGGGCGTATTGGTGGAGAAAGACACAAGACGGATCGTTATGGCGCGTCTGCGGGTAGGCCTATGTCCAGCAATGGATGTCAGTGGTTTATGAACAGTAAATAGGGGTAGCCGTAGGCTTGTTTTCATGTGACTAATATTGGAGTGAGTATATTTTATGTCCCATTAATTCTGACACCAAAATATCGACGGTTGAAAGGCAAAAATTACCAAACGAGATGGCCAGTTTTTGTATGTACGTCTGCCTTGACAATGTACAATAGTGTTTAGTAATATTTTAATGGGACAGTCTGGTTTACCTTATTTCGTTTATATTTCACGTCTAGAACCTTTCAATTTGTTACAATATTAAAAATAAAATACCATACCTTACGTCAATAGCTAAGTTTTACTAGTACTTTTGCCATTCAACATAACAAGGCGTTTAAGCACAAATATCACTTTGGGATTAAGAGGCGTGAAGTGTATTTTTTTTCTTTATGACAAATTTTATAAATAGAACCATAGATATTATTTATATATCGCACATACAGCCGTTTGGTCGCCGAAAATTGGATACAAGTAATAAATTTTTAAAATACCAAATGACAATGATAGTCACCGTAGAGACATGATAATAGGAGGACAGATCGACACAGAAAAAATATCCAGTTCAGTGATATGTATAATTCAAAATAGCCGAAAATGTCGTTTGGTAATTTTCAACCGTCGATAGCATAAATGTATCCTAGAATTTTTATATTTTACTTACCCAGAATCACATTTGACAAACATATCTACTTTTGTCTCGAAAGCTGCCCATAATACGTTAGGTGCCATATTTTACGCAGTGGTCCAACACGGAAACCTACTACAGAATACATTAGCTGTGAAATGGCGGAAAGTAGCATTTACACTTGGCGAATATATCGTTTGAAGCAAATAAAATCCTTACTTGATATGTGTTTAAATCCTAAGACGTTCAGAACAACCACAAGCACGTTCTTCAGAAAAAAAAAACAGTTTACAGCCTATTCATTACCCGGTCTAAGTTATATAGCTTTCTATAGACCTTTCATTAGCGATTGGTAAAGTCATAGTCAACTTAAAATTTACAGAACGAATATTATTCCCTATACATAAAGATTTTTATTTCTATTGTTTTATTTTTATTATATACCTAATGGGATCTATATAGTTCACTGCTTACCTTTAGCACCCACTGCATCACCGCTCCAGTCCCTTGGGAGACACTCGCAAGTTTTAGTATTTTTTTTGTCTTTCTAGAATATTCGACTAGTGTAAATTCCCCCATAATATCGCGCGTGGACACAACCGACGACGAGCGGATATATTATGGTTATATGTATATAGTTAGGTCTATGTTTTGTCCGCGATTTCCTTTTCAGAATGTCTGCCTTTTATATCACTTAGGAGGTTTGTCTCCTATGGAGGTCTACTATGTTTGCATTTCTAAAATCGACAATAAAGATTTCTAGGTATGTGTTGCTTGGCCCTGTAGGTCCGGGCCCTTAAAAAATGGACTACGATATTCCCTGCCTGGTGTACGAGGCGACCTAAAAAGGGTCATCGGGGCCCTAGGTGTCGGAGTGGGGTTCCCTATACCTGCACAAATGATTCCGCGATGGAAGGCGGTGCCGTATGGGCCGGTTACTTACTTACTTACTTAAGTCCTATGGTACCCCAGTGGTACAAAGGGACTTTACAAGATGGCGCTACGCCGTCCTGTCCTCTGCGACTGCTCTGGCATCAGACCAGCTCAGCCCTCGCGCTCTCAGCTCGCCGTCGACGGTGCGCCGCCACGTGTGCACGGGGCGTCCAGGTCTGCGTAAACCTTCCACAGGCTCCCATTCGAACGCGATGCTCGTGGATTGTGGATGTGTGTGATCTTGGCCCGGTTGCCGCCGTAAAACGGAAGCATACTGGAGTGGACGAATCACCGACCAAATCGAGGTGCAGCCCACAAGGGCTGTTCGCGCTTTGCGTGGGGCCTGAAGAATGTCTTCTTGTTGGAGGACTCGCCCAGCATCAGCGTCAGCTGAAGGCCATTGGGGGGGTTTTGGTCAGTGGGAGTCTGACACATCGTCCCCAGAGCGGGGTATCCATGAGGATTTCCCGCTCGCCAAAGCTGGCCAAGAAAGTCTAACCACACTAAGGTTGAAACTAATAGAACTGTCATTAAATATAAAGTAAATTTTTACTTGTATCTACAACTCTACCTTATTGATGTTTTAATGGGGAATTTTCAGGGGCCTTATTTCTCGTAGTCATGAAATTTGGCGCTAACTAAGTGGGATTAATGTGATCAAAATGACTGACGTCAAGCAGTCGGTATTCAAAGTGACAGTTATTTTTTTATTGTTTGTTCGGTCGGCCAAGAAAATGGTCTATCAGTTTTGATGACACTTCCTGTGTCACTAAAACATCAATAAGGTGGAGTTGGTATATTGTGACAAGTGAACAATGAACATTAATGTTTAATGACATTCATATGAGTTCCAAACTTAGGGTGGTAGAGCAGATTCTTGGCCGACTGTACGTCCCGAAATAATAAAAACGTACTAAAATATAACTGACCGAAGTCACCCTGGATACCTACTAACGATATCTAGATAAGAAATTTTTGGAGTTTGAAAATTCCCCATTCAAGAATCAAAACTAATAGACGACTTTCTATGTCGACCGTACCTAACTTAAGGACAAATTGAAATATGATTTTCAATATCATAACGAAATTTAGCTAGACTTGATTGAACCTGTAGGTAGGCACTATATTATGTTCGTGAATTCTATTTATAGCTATTTGATTTGTTGGCAGTTTGAACTTAAGGAATGAAGAATGAAAGTAATTTGTCGATCACAACATTTTATTCATGCCATTCACCCACGCATGTCTATTTGTACATTACCTATTCCTGTAACCTCTCCTTACCAATAAACACGCTGTTATTTGTAAAGGTTACTACTACAGGTCTATTGAAACTCGTTGTCCCGTATTTTGACATAAAAATGACAAGTTACGTTGATGGCAGTGGCGTGCACACCATATAGGCAAAAAGACTGTGTATTAGAGTTATCGCTAGATCTTTTTAAGTTGTACTCACAACATAGGCTCACGATCATTATCTTCAGCCACATAACGTCCACTGCTGGACGAGGGTCTCCCCCAATGAGATCCGTCATTTGGGGTGAAGTGCCAGTAATCGCGACGCTTGGCAGGCGGGTTGGCGATCGCAGTGGTGTTGTGGTTTAACTCACAGAGAGCGCTGCTGCCCGTTCTCTGGAGAGCTCCCTCGGCAGGCTGACGAAGGTCCTGTGTTTTGTGGGTGAGTAGATAGGTAGGTACCTATATTTCGTAAAGAGAAGTTATTAACTTAGGTGTCAATCCTTGGGGATTACTGCCTACCTTGTCATAAAAGCCAGTGCACGCCCCTGATTGATAGTCTATCTTCAGAATAGTTTACACCGCTATAATTGGTAAGGATATATGTGTACTTGTACGTGCATCAACAGGACACAGTGATTCAATCAAATCAGGGTTCACGTACCCTTTGTCATGCCACTTAAGAAGATGTCCTTGGCAAGTGAATTTCGTGCCGAAAACGTGACCTATTAGAACCCCCGCAGACTACGGACATTGAGTCGGACGATAGTTTAGTTGGATTATGTATTACGATCGCATGCTGAACTATTTACTATAGGCCAATTTATTTGACAAAATTTAAATAAGAAAAGTCTGAGTTCGATTTATAAATCTCTCATAACTTCCCTCAAGCACAAAATCTCTGCTCAAGTAAAGGTTATCTTGCTCTAATCTTGTTTGTGTACAAAGGACAAAGTATGCACTTAATATTTATTTTGCCCTAAAATCAAATTATCTGCAAACTATAGGTCGACTAAAAGTCTGTTGTCTGCGGGGGCGCTAATGAGCTATAGGTTGACATTTTTTCTTCATCTCAAATAAGAATTTACGATTGTAAATCGGAAAAACCCGTGAATATTAATTAAAGTTATAGTGGAACACATCTATTTGTATATATTTGCTAGATGTACCCACATGGTGTTATCCGGTTTATCCCGTTCCCGTGGGGAATCCGTAATAAAATATAGCCTATATCTTTGTCAGATGTATGAGCTGTATTATTGTAATATTCCATTGAAATCCGTTCAATAGTTTTTGAGTGTAAGAGTAACAAACATCCAAACTTTACAACATTATCCGCACAATTGTTAAACTACGGCAACTCTCGTGTGTCGGTTAAATTGTTTTTGTGTGCCAAAAACGCAGATAAATAATTAATTCTTATCGTTAAAACCCATTGATAAAATACTAATCAAATCATCTGCAATTATCGACAGTGATTACCTATTAGTCGTACATTTTTGTTTTGCCCTCGTTTTATCAAAATGATAATATTTTAAGTAGTTTGTGTTGAAAATGTTTCGCTGGACGTTCGCGTGGTTGCTATTTGTGATTTTACTGAATTATGCTTATTCAATACAAGAGTTGAGAGTGGTTTCTTTAGATGAAGGTAAAGTTCAAGGGGAGAAATATTGGAATGGCGACTATTTTGAGTTTTACGGGATTCCGTATGCTTCAGTACCTAAAGGGAAGGACAAATTTCAGGTGCGTTATCTGTAATTATTGTAAAATGCAAGGCAATGCAGTCATGGACCACAAGTTGACAGCCTGACTTAGGATCCTCTCCTCCTTAAGATGCTCTAATTACGTTTGTATCCTGTGTTTTCAAAGTTGGTTCATGATTTGTACTCATGTTTTTTATCGATGGGGAAAACTTTTTTCTGGTTTAATGATAATAATTTCAAAGAAAAAAGAACTGATTTCAACCAGTACTGGTCGCCGGCCCATACGTTTTTAAAGTTCCCATTTATCTGGTCGGCCATCACCAAACCCTGACTTCCTTATCATGCACCACCACCACCTTTGAAATAAATACTTATCCACAGAAAAAAATCTAAGTCGGTTCTTATACGACGAAGTTATCGGAGAACAAACAAAAAAAAAAACACTTTTGAAGTCGCTTAAAAAGGCTTTCTACCCGATATTGACAAACAGACGTCGGAAACAGACGGTACTAGAACTGTGATTTTTTACATTTCACTTTATAACTAATAAAAAGTTATACGGAGGATAAATTATGTATATTTATACATATAATAAGTACTCTAAGTTGTACATTTTTACATCCATAAGTTTTACATTTTTACACACGCGTCAAAAAGTGACAGCAAAAGTTATGCGTGGTACAACAGTATTTATTAATATTTTTTGTAAGCATAATGTGATGTATTGTGGGGTAAAAAATCCTCTTGTGCACTTGTGTGTTTGTGTATCATTTCCTTCTGACAATAACTACAAGTGGTACTTATTATTTCAGGCACCGCTACCACCTAAACCTTGGGATGGAGTTCTGGAAGCAAATGACGACAGTACCCTCTGCTCTCAACCATTGGTCAGTGATGATGAAGACGGTGTCGTCGGTCAAGAAGAATGCTTGGTGATGAACTTATTTGTACCGACTAAAGCTAACGAGAATAACCTCAAACCAGTCATAGTGTACATCCACAGTGGAGGATTTGCACTCGGTCATGGAAGCATGGCTAAATACCACTACATTGCAAGACATGACGTCATTGTAGTCAATTTCAACTTCAGACTTGGTGCTGTAGGTTTCGCCTGCTTAGGGACTAAGGACATACCTGGTAACGCTGGTTTAAAAGACCAAGTGGCCGCTTTGAAGTGGATAAATAAGAATATTAAGAAATTTGGCGGTGACCCACAAAAAGTTAGTCTTGCAGGATTCAGTGTTGGAGCAGCGATGGCAGAACTTCTATATATATCACCTGCTACTGATGGTCTGATAAACACTCTTATTCTCGACAGTGGTTCGGCTTTAGCGCACTGGGCTGTGAATTACGATCCAATAGATACAGCCACTAATATAGCTCAGGCTATTGGATACAACGGTACAGGAAACATAGAAGATCTAACAGAATTCTATATGACGAGTTCTCCTAAGGCGCTTGCATCTAAAAGTATGAACTTCTTTCTGAAAAATGGTACTTTTGGATATGCTCCGTGTATTGAAAACGTGCATACAGGTGTCGAAGCATTTATGACCAAAACTCCAATTGAACTCATAAATAAAAAAGATCCAAAATATCGTGTGCCCATACTTACTGGTTTTGCAAATATGGAGGGCATATCCCGCATTAATCACTTTCCAGAGTGGAGTGATGATATGGAAGAAAACTTCTCGGAATATCTACCAACAAACCTAATTTTTCCGAATGACGAATCCAAGAAAGTTACTGCGAAACAAATCAAAGACTTCTATTTTCATGGCGAAGAAATTACTCTTGATACATTGAGACAGTACGTCGATTATAGTTCGGATTTTTTATTCAAATACTCCATTATGAAGTCGGCAAACCTCCATGCAAAATTGTCCGATAAACCAGTTTATTTGTACGAGTTTTCGCACGTCGGCAAGTTGACTACACGGCATAATTACATGCATTTGATAACTGGCGCTAGTCACAGGGACCAGACTGGTACTATGTTACAATTTTTAGCTGTCACTACTAATTCTAAAGACTTGGACACGAGGGATAGAATGACTTCGATGTGGACTGATTTTGCTGTGCTCGGGTAAGATGATGTGACTATTTTATCTAATCCTAGAAGGGGTATTAGTGACAACTAATTGTGTCTAACTATTATACTTATATGTGAAAACTTGTAATTGGCTTACATTTGTTAAATTATTGTTAATTTAAAATAATTAAAGCTGTAAGTTTTCCTTCTAATAAATAAATAAATAAATAAATATGATCAGGCTATTTTGTGGTCAGCTGGTTCTGTGACTGTGTTAACTTAAATCAATCGAACACATAAAGGATTACAGAATCATTACATTCTAAGGTTACGAATCTCAATTTTTACACTTCCCCTTTATAAATAGAACGTTCATACACTTTCGTAATCTTTCGAATTTCACAATTCCTTGGCCTTCACTTATGCTTAAACTGATAGTAACGTTCATCTTCTCGATATGACGAACCCATTCACTTTTTGACGCTTCTCGCGTCTTCCATGTACCTTAAGCAATTTAAAAAAAGGAGTCTTTCTCTATTTGACCGTACTCTTTTTATTCTTTTTATTTTTGTTTGCGGATAAATTGTGGTTTATGAACCGATTTCGATAAATCGTATTTTGTTGGAAAGGTAGTTGTGAGGAAGCTATAAGCCATGATAGGGAATAACTGGGTTTGATAACATCAGATACAATAAGTAGAAGTGATCTTTAAAAAAAACCGCAGGGACAGGCGACGTGAAATGGATGAAGCGGTTCCTTTTTATACAAAATTATGTAGTTATGCCATGAATGTTTAACCTCATTTCTAAATATTTTTCAGAGATCCAACAGCTTACGAGAGCGTTATCGTCGACTTCAAATGGCCGGCATACGATGATAAGAACAAATATTACCTGCACATAAACACGACAGTGGAAATTAAACAAGACCTCTTCGAAGAGAGCTACAGGTTCTGGGACAAAATTTACGATAAGTATTACAAAGATCCTAAATCACCTGAAGTGACTGATAGCAAATAAGTGTAAGCTAAGACAAAAATAAAAATTATAATGTTTATGAGAAAAAACAATATAAATATTTATTTCAAAGAGCAAGGAAGCAGAGGGTTTGACAGTTTATTTCAGCAGCCCCAGCACGTGCATCAAGAAAGACATGCATGACATAGAACAAATACGCGCTGTGATTGGTTGCTATGTCACACGTCGTGCGAGTTAGCATGTTTTAACCAATCACAGTGTCTGATATGTCTTGTTATTTATTTCTTGGAGGGCTTTGCTAGAGGACAGATGATCTCACAACCCCGATCTAGAAGCGACGTGTGGTATGTAGATGTAAATGATACGGGGTGTTTTCAGTGCTCGACGTCCAATGGTGCGTTGCAAGCAATTTACCAAGAAAATTGTTCTTCTGGATCCAAACTGTAATTTTGGTAGTAAAAGTAACAGCTCGTATCCAGCATATACAAAACTCTGTTACGCAGTAAGGGACATAGAAATATCTCTTGCTCGTTTACTACTGCATGTTTTTCATGTCGTTGTATAGTCAAGTCTACACACATCAAAAGTGTCTAGAGATCAAGTACATTTTAGAAGATTGCAATCAAGAATATATTTTACAAACATTTATTAATTCATAATTTATTCAAAATGTGGTGATAAGTCAGTCAATACAGGCATGGGGAATTAGGTAGGAAACCAATCCAGATGATTAGATTTGATTTAAATACATTAGATTTTTAGAGCTAAAATGTTCTTGATCCCTAGACACTTACTTTTGATGTGTGTAGTTGTATGGTCTGTGTTAGAACTAGTGTTCAGCTTCCCTGTACTGCAATGGTATGTTTACAAGACCAGCTGTAGGCGTGTATCAACGAGTCCTTTTCATTACGAGTGTATTTATTCGCCTGAAATGTAGGCAATTGCTTATAGGTAAGCTTTTTATCAGAGAACCCGGTATGCAGCAGAGAGGAGAGGGGTAGTGACAGCCATTCTATCATAAACGGGGTATCTAGTGTTTATGGCTGCTGACCTGGCAAACGTCATTTTGCCAATATACATTATTAAAAGTGTTTCATTCATTCATGTTATTATATAATTGTGTTGTACACATAGACCAGTGGCGTGCAGTGGCTTTTACGGCAAGGTAGGCAGTGATCTCCAAGGATTGACACCTATGTACAGGTAACTTGTCTTTACGAAATATAGGTAACCTATCTGCTGACCCTCAAAACACAGGACCTTCGTTAGGTTATGTCGTGAGTACAACAAAACAATATTGAGCAATAACTCTATTATTAGGTCGGGTAGCCACAATACTAAGGTAGGCAGTGTCTTTTTGCCTATATGCTGTGCACGCCACTGACATAGACATATTCCTAAAGAAAACCGCATCAATATCCGTTTGCGTAGTTTTAAAGATTTAAGCATACATAGGGAAGAGACAAACAGAGGCGACTTTGTTTTACACTATTTATTGATATAAGTCTCACGATTACTTAATAGTTTTGGCCATACTTCGAAAATATTACAATAAGCTACACGGGCTTTCTATTAAGATGTTTACCTGTAGTAGGTGCCTTTGCTTAGGTACTTCGCGTTAAGGCGTGGATACAGTTTTAATTATTTTACTAAATAAGTGCTTAATAAGGAGTTTCCTAAAACTAACAATCTGTCAAGGATAATGGGAAACGAAAGAGATGCAACTACTTTATTCTATGATCGTTCGTCTTCGGGCTCGTTCTTTCGTGGTATTTTTAAAGAAAGCTTCGTTATTTGAGTTCCAATGACATTATAAAAAGCTCAAAAAAGTCCTAAACAATACTGCAGTCGTTACTTTTTTTACAAGGTACCTTGGCTTTCCTACAATATCCAATTTGAGGAAGACGGTTCCATAAAATTGCAGAGTCATTCCAGAATAAAGAGCAGGATAACAGGGATTGGAGCAAATTGCGAATGCGGAATTTGACCTATTAACGAACTGCGATGACAAAAAATTGACATAAAAGATAGGTTATTGAAAATGTTTTTTAACTTGCTAAGATTTTCATACAAACATACAACTTACATACAAAGCCAATAGAGGTTCAATAACGTCGACGAAATGGTTAAGAACCTATTTTTTTATTCGCTATGGGGACGGCGACGGGGTAGTGTCAGACTTCTACTGACTAAAACCCCCCCACATCACATCATCAGCCCATACCTGTCCACTGCTGGACATAGGCCTCTCCAATTGCACGCCACTGTGATCTGTTTTCGGCTTCTCGCATCCAGCTTCTGCCAGCCATCTTGCGTATATCATCAGTCCACCTTGCCTGAGGGCGTCCTACACTCCGTTTGCCGAGACGCGGTCTCCACTCGAGAACTCGTTTTCCCCAACGGTCATCGGTTCTACGGCTAATATGGCCGGCCCACTGCCACTTCAGCTTGCTAAAACGATGAGCTATGTCGATGACTTTGGTTCTCTGTCGGATCACTTCATTTCTGATTCGATCCTTCAGAGAAACGCCGAGCATAGCCCTTTCCATAGCACGCTGTGCGACTTTGAGCTTGTGGACCAGCCGTGCCGTCAGTGTCCACGTCTCAGCTCCGTATGTCATTACAGGTAGGACACACTGATTGAAGACTTTTGTCTTCAGGCACTGTGGGATCGCTGATGTTAATACTCGACGTAACTTCCCAAATGCTGCCCAACCCAGCTGAATTCTTCTGTTTACCTCGTCCTCGAAGTTGTTTCTACCCAACTGCAATGTCTGCCCAAGGTATACATATTTTTGAACAACTTCGAGAACGGTGCCGTGTACTGAAATCGGTTCCGGTAGAACATGTTCATTGAACATGACCTTGGTTTTATCCAAGTTCATCCGTAGGCCGATCCGTAGAGAAGAATCAGCTAGGTCATTCAGCATCAGTTGAAGGTCCTGCAGCGTTTCTGCCATGATGACGATGTCGTCTGCAAATCGCAAGTGAGAGATGTGTTCGCCATTGATGTTGATGCCACGTCCTTTCAAATGCAGCGTCTTGAACATATCCTCCATTGCATTTGTGAACAATTTCGGGGAAATAACATCCCCTTGTCTCACTCCTCGATGCAATGGTATGGGACGTGTCTGCTGATTTTGTACTTGGACGGACATGGTGGCAGCCTCGTAGAGGCATCTTATCACTTGGATGTATCGCCAGTCAACTTGGCAACGCTGCAGAGACTCCAGAACGGACCAGATCTCAACCGAGTCAAAGGCCTTCTCATAGTCCACGAATGCTAGACACAGGGGCAGATTATATTCTTCAGTTTTTTCTATGATCTGCCGCACTGTGTGGATGTGGTCTATGGTGCCATAACCGCTCCGAAATCCAGCCTGCTCCGGAGGTTGAAATTCGTCGAGTCTTCGCGCAAGACGGTTTGTGATCACTCTTGAGAACAGCTTGTAGACGTGGCTTAGAAGAGAAATGGGTCGATAGTTCTTCAACAGGGTTTTGTCTCCCTTTTTGAAGAACAGGACGACCACACTTCTACTCCACGCCTCCGGAGTTCTTCCTTCGAACAGGACAGCGTTAAAAAGCTTTGGAGCTCCCTCAATATCGGTTTACCTCCAGCCTTTAATAGTTCGGTTGTAACGCCATCCTCTCCTGGAGCTTTTCCGTTTTTGAGCTGTCTAAGAGCGATCTCAATTTCGCCAGTACTGACTTCTGGCAGGTCTTCGGTGAAGTGGCGTGTCAATGTGGCTCTAGAGTCCCCATTTTCGGGATCAGGACGAGATGCATGCGATGCGTACAACCGGCCATAGAAGTCTTCAACCTCCGAAAGGACTGACGGCTTCGAAGTGACGACTTCTCCACTTGCTGTGGTCAATTTCGCAAGGTGGCTTCTTCCAAGAGATTGTACGAACACTTTTGACCCCCGATTCTGCTCAATCGCTCTTTCTATTGAAAGAGTATTGTAGCGTCGGAGGTCGTGCCGCACGTGCTTACTAATCTCTTGGTTTAGAGCCCGCCTTGCGGTCGAAGTGACGGGCGGATTTTCACGTCGTTCCTTCATCAGCCGTAAAGTCTCCCCGGAAAGCTTTGACTTACTGCCCTTACGCTGCATTTCACAAAATCTCGTACCCTCTTCCCTGAGGACCCGAGTCACATTTTCGAGGTTCTTGTTCACGTCTGCTGTGGTTTCCACGGCAACGAACCGGTTCTCCAAACTTAGCTGGAAAGCTTCGGATCCCATTATGGTTTGGAGCATGGTTGGTTGGAGCCTGGCTTTCATCAGACGGACACGTTCAGCCTTAAGGTTGATATTCAGAGAGCCTCTGACTAGTCGGTGATCGCTACCGGTATTGAACCTGTTGATCACAGAGACGTCTCTGAATATGTGCTTTTTGTTCGTCATGATGAAATCGATCTCATTTTTAGTCATAGTATCGGGGCTTTGCCAGGTCCACTTCCTTTGGGGCTTTTTCTTAAACCATGAGTTCATCAGAAATAGCCCCTCTCGTTCGAGGAAGTTTACTAGCATTTGCCCCCTATGATTCCTTGTTCCAAATCCATGGGATCCTACTGCCGATTCGTTGCAATTCTGTACTCCCACTTTAGCGTTAAAGTCCCCCATAACAACGCTGTAATGCGTCTTAGTAGTGGAGTGGAGGGCCCTCGATATATCATCGAACAGGTTCTCCACCTCATCGTCCGGGTGTGTCGAGGTCGGTGCATACACTTGTACCACTTTGAGACTATACCTCTCGGTAAGTTTTATGACAAGGTATGCTACCCTGTTGGACACACTAGACACTTCCACAACGTTGTTACACAGGGACTTATTCACAAGAAACCCAACGCCGCCTTGGGATTGTTGGTCTCCCTCGCGGAAGTACATTAGGTGGCCCGATTTGAGGGTAATGGTGTCCTCTCCCTCTCTTCGGACTTCGCTTAGCCCCAATATGTGCCACCTAATTTTCCCAAGTTCCACCTCGAGTTGCGCCAGATGCGAGTCAAGCCGTAGCGTGCGTCCGTTGTACGTCGCCAGGGTCAGTTGTTTGTGGTGGCCTCCCATAACCCGGAGATTCTTCGCACCCCCTGCTCCGCCGTTACCGTGGTCGCCACCGTGACCAGGAATAGCGGAGCCGCCGGGAACTGGGGGCCGTGGCCTTTTTGTGCTCATTGTTTGGAGGTAAATGCCCATAATCGCCACGCTGGGCAGGCGGGTTGGCGATCGCAGTGGTGTGGTGGTTTAACTCACAGAGAGCGCTGCTGCCCGTCCTCTGGAGGGTTCCCTCGGTCGTCTCTTACGACCCCCATAGCGGGAAAAGTTTGGCTGGGGTGGTGACACATGTATTCTATTCGCCGTCAACCACACGGCTGAAAAAACCCCCCCGATGGCCTTCATTTATCGCTGGTCCTGGCCACCCAGAGGCCACCCATTTTCTTCAGGGTCCACCCAACGAGCGACCAGCCCCTGTGGGCTCCTCCTCGAGTGGTTCGTCCACTCCAATACTCCTGAGAACCTTTGTACCTAGTCTTGTAATACATGCTTTTGTATCACAATGCCAAAAATAAATCACTTCACGCCCTTTAAAACTAAAATGGAGTAAACTAAGTCGGTTGCTAAGCAAAAAAAGCAAAGGGTTCACCAAGCGTATGAAACCCAACTTGATATTGAGGGTGGATCTATCACCATCAATAAACAGCATGCTTGAAAAAAACAAAACAACAAGGGGTAGTTATCGAAAAATCATATCGAAGAAGAATATCCTTGTAACAGTATTGTCGGTTACCTCCTTTTAAAATAAATAAAAACCACGGATTTTTGTTGTCGGTACTTCATTTACAATTACTTGCGTATCAATAACCCCACTCCCCAGTTTACAGAACTTCTATCCTCCTAAGATAAAATATTGACACAGCAGGGCGCAAGCGAATGATCGTGCCATAAATTTTTACCAAAGATTTATTTTGAACACACCCCTTTTGAATTTAGAAGGCGCACCCCGTCGGCGGAGGCATCAATGCACGGATATTGAAAATTCAAAATGGTGGATCTTTCTTTTTAATATTTTAACCCCTCTTAGGGCGGTGATTGACAACCTTCTTTTCCTTAACATTTTTCACAAAATAAGCGATTGCGTGGAAAAATTGCAAGAAGCGTTGTTTCGTTTTTAATGCTAAATTGTGTGACACTCGTAGCTGAAGAGGTGAAAGAGACAAGTGGAAGTCCATGATCTCTGCCTCTGCCTACCCCTCCAGAAAAAGGGCGTGACGTACCTATTTGTATGTATGTATGAAAATCTCAAACTCCACAAAATTTAAATACATGTATTGCAAATATGTGCAAAATATCTGTACGGTACGGCGTGCATTGGCTTTTACGACAAGGTAGGCAGTAATCTCCAAGGAATGACATCTATGTATAGGTAACTTGTCTTTACGAAACACAGGTACCTATCACACCTAAATACCATACCTAAAACACAGGATCTTCGTCAGCCTATGGCGTGAGTACAACAAAAAAAGATTAGCAACAACTCTATTTATTGGGTCGGGTAGCAAAATACTAAGGTAGGCAGTGTATTTTTGCCTATATGGTGTACTATGTATGGTGTTTTCTCGAGTCTATCTCTGTCGTGAATATAATATTTTTTGTACAATGCGACAAGGACTTTTTGGCGTGTGAGTGCTATAGGTAATTTAATGCCACACCTGCATTTCTCCGCTTGGGTCTAAACAATACTCGATTGGGTCTCATTTGGTGCCAAACTTCTTATCATACTGTACGAAATACGAAAAGTTTATTATATCCAGCGTCTGTGGCCCAGTTGTTCGGATACTTGACTTGTAACCGGGGGGTCCGGGTTCGAGTCCGGCTACTGGACGTGTACCAATGGGACTCTTTTTCAGAGCCTA
This sequence comes from Conopomorpha cramerella, assembly GCA_012932125.1. NCBI lineage: Eukaryota > Metazoa > Arthropoda > Insecta > Lepidoptera > Gracillariidae > Conopomorpha > Conopomorpha cramerella. The sequence continues at coordinate 22,835 of SJJU01000845.1, forward strand.
TGTACGCAACGCAACGCTCGTACGGTGAACGATAACATCGTGATGAAACCCGCACACCACAAGGTGTGAACCCTATAACGGCGATGGGCTCACCCCCTGTCACGTTGGGTTAAATACGCTAGGTGAACCGTGGGAATTTTCTTTAGCAGGTGCCTCTGCCTACCCCGCTTTGGGATTAAAAGGCGTGAAATGTATTAATTTAATTAATTTATTATCGGCACTAAAACGCACTGTATCAATCCTTCATCCAGCTTCCGGAGGCAGAAATCGTACCACCGACAGTCGTACGTACTAGATGCAGGTGTCCTGACTATCTCGGTCATTAGAGGAGTCTCGTGTTGTGTGTACGCTACTGTACTGTCACAGGAGCCGACCGCACTTTAAACAATAGCGAACAAACTACTCTGGTTTATTGCAAGCGCTAATAAAATATGAGCTCTCGGCTCTAGTCTTTGGAAACGTTCGTTTTGTATGTAAGCAGACACAATGTTGTTTTATTTGAAGCAAAACGAGCCGCGCTACTCACGTACAGTCAGTTGCATAGTGGATAGGTATTAAGGGGTAAAATTAAGCTTTCCATACTAGGTATAATCGGTGGAATTAATTTTCTTTTTGTTAAAGTTCGCGTTTTGAAAATCGGGTAAGAGTTTTTGAGATTGCAAACATATTATACGAGATATTACTATTCTCCACTTTTTTTTTTGTCTATTTGCTACAATGAGAGCAATATTGCCATAGACAGGTAAATTATTCTCCACTTCGTAATGTCAAAACCAACCGAAATCATCAATTATTATGTGTTGTTCTTATGTGATAATTGTGAACTTATTGTTGTAAGGTGCCTCGGTTCTTTGACTTGATATTTATGCCTATCACCAAGACATGAAAAAACTTACTCTAGGGAGAGAAAAAACTTATTCGTAAGCACCTACCAACTTGATAATGCGGCAATATTTTGTTGAACAGGGGAAACTGGGCTATGATTACCCGTAAAATTTCACTGGGGCACTTCGCAAACAGCCTTTAAAAAGTCACATTTACCCACAATTAACGGCATCTCCGGCCGCTATCGCCTCATTCAAAAATTTTCTATTCTATTCCGGCCGCCATTCGCGTCGGTTGCAGATAATCCTGACAGAATTTATGTTAATGCCTCCGCAAGCGCTCTCGTGTCCCATAATTACCCGGTTCACCCTGAAGAGCGGGTAGTGTTTGAATTTTGATTGAGTCGGATGAGCGGATCAGGCTCTCTACACCAATGTACTGCAGAAAAGCGCTTTAGGTTCAGCTAATATGAGCTACACGATGAGGTAAAGCGATATAGCGCGCTTCTAAGCGCTAACACTTCTGGTTATTACATAGAATTACCAAAAATGCAGCTAAAATTACATGGTTGTAGGCTATCACCCGACGGCTTCAGTTAGTGACATTCTGAAGCTTATTGAAAATATTGTGAGAAAAGCTCTTCCATCAATGAGCTCCGACATGGGCTGTGACTCGAGTCTAATTTATGGATAATAGCATATAGTTAGTTAGTACTTTTATAAATAATAATAATAATAATTCATTTATTTCGAACAACACAGGCTCACAATTTGTTAGTATTCATTTATATTAGGTACAATCTAAAGCTATTGTTAGTAGGCTTAAACGCTAAGAACTATTTACATGAAGTTGGCTGCATCGGTTCAGGTACACCGAGTCAAGCCGATCGGCAATAACGCTCAGAAGGCTGTTGGTGCTAGCCCTTTATGCTTGCAAGACAAGGACTTTAAAAAAAACATTTTTTTTAACTTTAAACCTGAGATTTTTTTCATTGTGAACCTGGATTTATTTTGGCTTTTTACATTGTGGGTAAGTTTTTAATTGTTTTAGAAGCCAAAACTGTACATAACTTTACTAGATTAGTCGTGAGAGTATGAAAAGTTAAAATGCTTCGATCATTTTTGGAAACAATACTTTTATATTAAAAATAATACTAAAAAGTGTATGGCAGATTATAAATAAAATATTTTATATATTTTATTTATTTTACGTTAGGCTTCTAGATAAGAATAGAAAAAGAACCACACTCCCAGGCCACACTCCCGGGTAGTATTCATCGAAGACCACATGGCTGCTTACCATCAGGCAGGGTGATGGTGAAATACTTGTTCACTGCGTTTTAAAAAAAAATATGGTGAATGCTGAATTTGTAATTTTAATCAGTCATAATATACATAATAGATAATCTATCTATTTCGATATGCACAGGTAAATTGAATTAGCATAAAATAACCACAATTTAAAAGACTATTACAGTCTCTCTTTGATGCCATTGTATACACCAGATTGACTTTTTAATTCAATATTTCGCGTTGAAGAAATAGAGCCGCATCCTTTTGGAAGTTCATACATACATACATAAACTTCACGCCTGTCTCCCAGAGAGGCAGGTAGGCAGAGACTTCAGATCTCCATTTGTCACGGTCCTGATATACCCCTTTCAAAGTTCAATGAATAAGAAAATGGATACCACACTATGTAAATGCTGTGAGTCACCATTGTGACATTTGATGTTTATTTGATGGAATCTGTCCGTATTTCTGTCATTAATGTCATTTTTGTATGTAGAGTTTGGTATTCATGACAGATGAATGAATGAGTACACTCTTTATTGCACACTGTACATCACAAAATGTAAAAATAACAATGGTAAGATTACAAATGGTGCCCTTAAACTACAGATGAATATGTCATGGAAAATTCATATGTAGTTTTACCATATAGAATTAATTTTCTAACGTATCACACTTTTTTTATCGTGGGGAAATCCGTTATGGATATCTCACCGCTGGCGGGGACAACGGCGGGGTTATGTGGGACTCGCACACACTAAAAATCCACGGTGACCACTCGCGCGTTCCTGCCGGGGCCCCCGGAACGACCTTAGCCACGCTTCACTGACAGTGTGAAGGTAAAAAGCCTATAACGTCTGCCTAAATCGATCTTAGTCTTTTTCAAAACCATGCTTTAGAACTGTCACTGATTAAGAGGATATCAATATTTTGACAAATCAAGTACAATTAAATGAAATCACAACAATAATTTTAAAGAACAAAAAACCGACTTCAACCATTACTAGCCCATACAATTTATTGAAGTTCCCCTCGATTTATCTGGTTTGCCATCATCATATCCTCATTTCCTTACCATGGTGGTCACCTTGGAAATAGCTTCTTTCGAACAAAAAAAAAAAAAATACTAAAAATTGCTTCATAAACGACGGAGTCAGGGAACATAAAAAAAGCATATATACAATCGAATTGAGAAAGACAACTTTTTTGAAGTAGCTTAATAAAGCCTCACGAACTCAAGCAAAGCCGCAAAAATCACTACAGTTCGCCGTAACATTGTGCTCCGTCGTCGACACAATTTGAATATAAACTGTGAAAGGAAATCGGATCGTGTCATCCTTTGACAGGAATAATTCTTAGCAAATCACTTTCTTAATAGAGTGGAGTTGTAGGCCCGCGGCGAGGCGGCGGCGGCGGCAGGCCTTTGATATTTGTGGAAAAATGGAATACTCCGTTACAATTTTCATTCTTGAACAGGAATACATTTATTATAGGTAGGTTCAGGTATTTCCTGTTGGGGTATTTATTACTGATTTTAAATTTTATCATTATCATCAGCCACATAAAGTCCACGGCTGGACTTCCTCAATGATTACTATGGTAATTTGGGGGGAAATGTCAATGATCGCCACGCCTGGCAGGCGGGTTGGCGAATTGGCAGTGGTGTTGTGGTTTAACGCACAGAGAGCGCTGCTGCCAGGCCTCTGGAGTTCCCTCGGTAGCCTCTTACGACCCCCACAACGGGAAAGTTGGGCTGGGTAATTGTATTCGCCGTCACCATACGTCTAGAATTGTTTCAGTCCAAATTGTTTGTTGCGTTCTAACTTTACAGTTAAGTTTTAACAAGCAAGTACATTGCAAGAATTTACATGCATTTAAATAAGTATCTCAGTTAAGAACTACTTGTACTTAATATCGTCTCGATTAAATATTATTATTACATTCTGGGACTTTTATAGCAGTGATCAGTTTAATTCTAATAGTTAGCCTTAAATATGAGTTTTTTTTAATATCGTCGATACAAGTCCCTGAGTTACCTGCGCAGTACACTCTGAATGTCTTCAAGTCACGGGTTAATGCACCTGATGAACAAGTGTGCTCCATCGTAGACCACATCGGTGCTTAACATCAGACAGGATGGTGGTCAAAAGCTTGTTCACTGTATTTTTTTTTCAATACAACAAAAAGAAAAAGCTGCATCAAAACAGTAAACCCAACACAGTCTTCCACAACTACATCTACTGAAAAATATAGATATGGCTTTTTATTCGAAAGTAATTCCAAGGAAGAGAGAAAATGAAATGAACAAACCCGTACTTGGCATAAACAAATCTTGAAGCCAGTGCCTCCCAATTACTTCTCCACTTAGACCTGGCGTGGAAAACTTATTTTTAAATTAAGCGATATCCAATTTGCATCCGGCACCGGTTTTTCCTAATTCATTTTTCTCTAGGAAGCCTTTTAAGTATATTTTTAAGCAGCTCTTTATTTTTAAATATGCTTCGCCAGTTCTCAAGGAGCTCTCTAATTTTATTGCCAAGAACGTAGTTTTCTCTCGCTTTTTACTGTGGAAAAGTAAACATTAACTACCATTTACACCTGATGTTTTCACAGGAGTGGAGGGACATGAGTAAATATCCAATGGCAGGTTAGGACTACGATTAGTGACACCCGAGTAGTACAGTCCATTTTGTATTATTTGCTTCTTCATATTAAATTAATATTAATGATGTTCGGTAGGTGGTGGGTAAGATCCGGAAGAAATTTATATGGAATTGTTATACAATGAAAAAGTTGGATGACATGGCGGGAAATGTGGAATTAGAAAAAAACTTATTTATAGTCGGCGTCACGTAAGAAGCAAATTTTGACAGGTCGATTGACATGCGTAGCCTAGACTGATAGTGTTGTACAATATTGGAAAGATTCGATTTATTTTAGAATCGTATTATAAGTGACTAGTGGACGCCCCGCGATTTCATTCGCGTAGTTTAGTACCTGCATCCTATATTTCAAGTGAGCGGTTTATTGACGATAACTCCCGTTCCCGTAGCCTGTTGCCTAGCACAAATTTTGATAGCGGTGTCATGTACGTTAATTCCCGTTCCCGTGGAAATTTCGGAAATTCCTTCCTTAGTGCACCCCTACGGTACCTAAGCTATGTCCATTCTAAATGTCAAGTCCCTACGTTTAGCCGTTTGGGCTGTGCGTTGATATGTCAGTCAGTCAGTCAGTCATTCAGTCAGCTTTTCCTTTTATACATATATTTAGATGTTTGGTACCATCAATTACTTATTGGTTACATAAATATTTTATGAGCAACACAATGCATTTAAGGTTTCAACAATGAATGAAACCTATTTTTTATATGTGCTGTAGAGCTTATTACATTTATTTTACATATAACTTTATAATCGAAACGTTGTCACTTCGATTCATGAACAAAAACAATCACATCTTACAGAGATACAAATATCATCGCCATACATTTGGTTGTCAGTCACGTCCATTCTAAAAATTGTTCATGGATTTATCAATGTGTCAGAATTTACTTCTTAGCTGACGCCGACTATAGTTTTAAATTCGCCATGCGGGAAGGCAAGAACAGATAAATACTGAAAAAAATATTGATACAATTGAATGGTATAAAGTAGACCTCAATTCTAAGGGCCTTAACGTATACTCCAAGAAACGAAATTACGGGAAGTCCACTAGCCTATAATAACAGGTAGGTATTTGTATTTCCAATAAAAAATGTGACCATCAAAATTATTTCTTAACAAAAGTTTTATACGTATAAGAAACTCCAAAGTATAAACTGTTAGGCAGACATTAGACGATACGTTTTGATCTCAGTTTTACCACAGTCATGATTGTGATTGACGGATTTCCTATCCTCTAATATAGTGAATGATGTTTGAATTAGTATTAGTAGTCATTCCATAAATCATGACTGATGGAATTGAATGACGCTTGCATGAGAGTCTAATGTCTGCCTAACAATAACACTGAGTGAATGTGACATACATTTTTGGGGTAGGAACTAAAATATGCATGTAAGTAAGTAGGTAGTTTTCTATGTTGACGCCTTTGATTCGCGCCTTAAGCGTTGAGACAGGCAAATCGTTTGAACTCGCTCGACAAATTGCGCGGAAGTGTTACAAGGCGTTTGCTTCTAAGTTGTTTGAGATGAAAGGAAACTTTCTTTAAGGGTTAAACTGGGAGGAATACAGATGAGTAGCTATTTATTAAAGTTCTGTAAATGTTTGTGAAGCCGCAGGATTATGTTCTTAGGACAAATTTCACAATTTGCTGTCTAAAACTTAGATAGGTGCGAACTGAATAATGCTACCTACTTACATTACATAATATTTACGGAATGATGGAAGCTAACATCGCATTTTGTAAATTGCATATGGCATGCCTGTAAATAAAAAAAATAAGTAATGGTTTTTCTTCAAAATGCAAGTAAATTACCTACATATCATGCTGTGGAGTTGCTATCTGTTCCGAACAGAATGTAAAAGGACCTCGAACAATTGTCTTAGAAACGTTGTTGGGCTCGTCAATATGAACAACTTATACTATGGCGACAGTGTGTGGAAATGAAAAAAAAATTCAATCCTCATACAAAAAATATCTATTTTGTATGGAGATGAAACATTTCATTTGCGTTTCCCCGCAATGTCGGCATACCACCTTAGGCCCAACAACGTTTCTTTAGACAATTGCTCGGGGTCCTTTTACACGCAGTATAGTCACGTTTGACATTGACATTTTTGCCATATTAATCTGACATTAACTAGGAATGACAAATTATCATCATTTATTATTAATGGTATGTGGGTTTGAATTTCTAGGTTAAGTTTTGAATGTGTAAGCTTAGAATATAATATTTTTATTTCTTTAATTTCTTTAAATTGTATGTATAATTATCATCAGAAAGTCTTCGTTGTTATGAAAAAAAGGCAGCAAAGGCGGCATAAGAAGGGAGCGTCTGAATATTCGGAGCAGGTATAGATTCATCAAAGTTAGTGACTCAAATTGGTTGTTTCTGTTCATTGAACAAAGAAATTGTTATTGCCATGCGAGAAACAAGGGATTCCGTTGTGAAGAAGCACGAAAAACCTACTCGCGTCTCGCCATAAAAGATTAATGAAGGTATAAGCGAGAAATGTATCGTGTGTATGTAGGTACGTAACTTAAAGGGAATATAATCAAAGACAAGCTCGAGCTTACCTTTGTTATTTTACTCGACGTTTCGACGCAGTTGCATGCGTCGTGGTCACGGTCGCGCCTATATACCCGGTGAACAATATTGAGTTATAATGTCTGTGCGCGTTTCATTAAAAAATGATTTAAAGGGAATCACCGGGAAGAAATTTGAATTTTGACTTAGCGGCAGCGGCGTCGGGGGACTAGCAAAAACAAGTCCTCGGTGGAGAAGCTCATGTTTTTGTGCACCCCGGATGACGCGGCACACATGGTCACGAATGTATTCAGAAGGTATGTGAATACACAATCGGGAATTTTCTAACACTAACAAATTCTTATCTAGATGTCGCTAGGCTACTAGTTGTCCAAGGTAACTTCTGTCAGTTAAAAATGAACTGTCACCTTCAATATGACTGCCTGTTTGAAATTAGTTATGTCGTTGACATTTCCCCCCCCTAATACGACTAGCGTCATCTGTCATAACTAAGAGAAAGAAGCGCCCTGAAGATTCCCCATTGACACCATAATATTTGCTCATATGTGGGAATTACTCAAGGGTTCTTAATAGCTACTTTTCGCATATGTTTTAGCGGCACAGGAAATGCCATGGATACTGATAGAGCACTTTCTTGGCCGACCGTACGTATGCTAATTTGTAAATCACTTTATACCAAAAGGACGTTCCCGGAGCACAGGCTGATCAATTTGCTCTTAAGCTAGCTGCACGCTACGGTCTGCCGGGTCTGCCTGTGTAGCAGTGGCGTGCACTGGCTTTTACATAGGATTGACACCTATGTATAGGCAACTCGTATTTACAAAATATAGGTACCTACCTCTACTCACCAACAAAACACAGGGCCTTCTTTAGCCTATGTCGTGAGTACAACAAAAAAGGATCTAGCGATAACTCTATTATTAGGTCGGGTAGCCAAAATACTAAGGTAGGCAGTGTCTGTTTGCCTATATGGTGTGCACGCCACTGCTGTGTAGGTAGATCAGGAAAATAAGCCTACTAGTCACTCTCGTAGTTGCATCACTCTGCAATCGTAGCCGCAAACATTGTGCATTGCTGATTACGTTACTTTCATTTCACTGTCGTCTGTAGTAATCGTTTCTCGCTACGATGCCACAGCGTAACTTCAAGAGTGTAGCAGATTTGGCCTCCACAGTGTGTACATTGCTGCTATCATTCTTTTTACGCCCCATACCAGCAGTGTGTCATCAGCTGAATACCTTCCAAATAAACACCTACGCATAGTACGAACGTATGTACGAATTGTATTTACACAACATTTCTTAAGAAACTACAGGGGAAAATGTAACAAACGCAGCAGCAAAGATCAAACATGGCGTCGACAAAGGCGCGAAAATTTCATTTTCCATAACGAGTCCCGCCTCGCGGAGTTCCCAGACTTTCACATTTGTCTCAGTTTTCTTGAATACTTTATTTCGTTTGAGACTTTATGTATTCGCATAGAATAGAATAGCGTAGACTAGGTACCGTCTACTAACACCTTCTACAGCTGTTGGCTTTTGATTGAATGGGGAAAGTTTCACCAGAAGTCGCTGGTGTCGAGGTATACTGTCAGTTAGGTGACTTTTGAAACATGTAAACAAACAATTAAAGAATAAACTGTCACCTTCAATACTGATTACTTGACGTCAGTTATTTCGTTGACAATAATGCCCCTTAATACAGCTAACGCCATCTTTCATAACTATGAGAAACAAGGGCCCTGAAAATTCCCCATTAACAATTTAATTCAGTGGATCTATAATGAATATTCCTGTCTTCTGTCTTTGCCTACTCTGCAATGCAGTGTATTTATGCAATGAGGTATTTTTAAACTCGTTTTCCTCTATGACATAGAGGTCACTAATAGTTTCTGTGTCGACTGTCAATCAGCTGAATACTTACGACGTGACACTTCTTTATTGATTGAAGTTGTTGCAAGAAATTTCAGTCAACGAGGTTTTGATTGATGATGGACACAGAACACCGTAGCGCCATCTTTTGAGAAAATAGCAAATTAAATTAAAAAAAAAAAGAATCATCACAGGAAGTCTTCTGTTAGAATAAGATAGATTTTTAAGCAGTGGCGTGCACTGGCTTTTACGTCAAGGTAAGCAGTAATCCCCAAGGATTGACACCTATGTATAGGTAACTTGTCTTTACGAAATATAGGTACTTACCAATCTACTCACCGACAAAACACAGGGCCTCCGTTAGCCAAGGTCGTGTGTACAACAAAAAAGGATCTAGCAATAACTCTATTATTAGGTCGGGTAGCCAAAATACTAAGGTAGGCAGTGTCTTTTTTCCTATATGGTGTGCACGCCTCTGTTTTTAAGTACCTACGTTTTGCCTAATGTCTAAGGATTCTGCTCGGAGTGATGAGTTGATTATGTGACGTTGACCATCTGTGAATCTTCTGCGTGGTGGTGTACCCGCAGAAGTATCCCGTTCTCGTGGAAATTTCGGGATATATGTTGTCTTGATATATGATGTGTTAAATGTATAAGCTATGATATTAAAACTGTTCAACCGTACAACCAGGGTAGGACGCCCTCAGGCAAGGTGGATTGGTGATATGCGCAATATTTCTGTTAGAATCTGGTTGCGCAAAGCCGAAAACAAATCACAGTGACGTACAATAAGAGAGGCCTTTGTCGACGGCCTGTGTTTGGAAGAATATGGGCTGATGATGATGATGATGATAATGAAAAATCGTTCAGCAGTTTTCGCGTGAAAGTGTAACAAACGTCCATAAAAACTGTTGCGTTTATAATATTAGAATGACATTCTAAAAGTTTCAAGCTCTATGTCTGTATTTTCCCTTTGTCGCGAAAATGGCGTTCGAATTTACTTGGCGAATATGTCGCGGGAGACGACGAGTTGGTTTTATATGTCGATTTTCTCTGATAGACTTCGAATATATATATCGAGGCTCTTTCATTTTATCGCACACACAAACCATCGACTATTAGGTACCTTACTTTTTTACTTTTATTTAACACACTAGCTGATCGCGAAAACATTGTTTTGCCAATATAAATTATTATCTTATTAACAGTGTTTCCCTGCTACTATATGCATGTTTTATACATTTAAACCTTCCTCAAGAATCACTCTATTTAAAAAAGAGTCCCATTGGTACACGTCCAGTAGCCGGACTGAAACCCGCGACCTCCCGGTTGCAAGTCAAGTATCCAACTAACTGGACCACAAACGCTCTCTGACTGGTAAGGTTACTACAATAGTTTTATTAAACTTACTGGGAACTGCAACAGTCTTCGGTTGTTTGTTTATTTCCATTTCATCCTACAACCAGTGAATCAAATTAAAGCGAGATCGATCTGCTTTTCTAATTATCGTCGCACAAAATTTCATTTAAAACAAAAAGCTTTAATATCTCGCAAGACTAAGATGACATCTGAATTGCAAATACCGAGGGGCTTAAAATTGAGAATACTTTACATAAGAAGGTACAGTAACAGTTTGGAAATCCTTAATATCATTTGCTGGAATTTGAACTTGTTTTGCTCAATATTGCTAAGCAATTAGTTTCAATTTAGTATGAATTTGTGCTCATACTTTCATAACCAGTTTTAATTTAAATCGGCTAAATTAATGAGATATATCCTGCTAAAAACAAATCCGACTTCGGAGTACGAAATTGTAGAAAATATCCGTTAAATAAACAGAAATTAGTGACATTTTGACTCAAACAAGAAATGGGGGATAGCTTTTACCTACAACAAAATGATCTGGTAAATGGCTTTGAAGTAACTAATTTTGAATTTATAAATAAACTTTAGACAGTAATAAACTGGGAATGTAAATTGTGATTTATGGGAATTCCGTTGCGTTTGATTTGATTTTGATTGATGCGACTAAACTGGGATGGTTTAGGAACGTGGTCTAAAATTATGACAATTTCACTGAAGTAATTAGTTTAAGGGGAATTTTGTTTCTGAATTGTGTACTTTATGTTGATTTGTGTTAAGCGTATTTGCCATTTAGGTAGGGGGATTACTAAGCTCATCATTGAGTAATAGCGACCCACGTTTCACTTTGAGAAAGTCGTGGTTAGAGGTGTGTTCTGGGTGTATTCTGCTAGGTATAATGGTTTACAGTTGTTTTACTCTTGTTTCCTTTAGCGAGCTAAAGGTGTTATACTACTTAAAAAAAAAGATTTACTTTTTGTGAACAAGTGTGCCTACATGGCTTTTTTTAAACAATGACCAACGTTTGACCACCATCCTGCCTGATGTTAAACAGCGATGTGGTCTACGATGGAGCACGCTTGTTCATTAGGTTTTACCCGAGACTTGAAGACCTCCAGACTGCGCAGGAAATGGAAGGACTCCGGCAAGCAGGACACACAGGTCCGCATTCCTATGTCATGGTTAATGTGTCTTCACTTGCATATATTTTCGGCATAATGAAAGTTAAGACGAAATTTTCGCGCCGTGATATCCGGTAAGAGCATTTAAATACAACAAAACTGGCTTTCCTATCCCAAAACACAACGATACCGGAAAAGCAACATTCTTGTGTCATAATAATATTATAATGTTAAAGTGAAACTTTTATTACAATGTCTCAAACTTTTTCGTCTGTGTTGCATGTCGCGTGACGGTCGGCCGCGGAGTAGGGATAAAGTGAAATTAAGATTGATAAGGTGATTTTATACCTTTAATGGAATATTATTCCAATTTTTTTTTGGTATATGTCTATAATGTGAAAAAAAGTTTCACTTTCACCGTGGTTTCGTAAAACCGCACAACTTTTTTACATATAATATTTTTGATGATTCTGACCCGCGAAAAAAATCTATGTCTAGTTGTATCTCAAAAATAGTGCACTGAACAAAACACTATTTTGAAAACTGCCAAGACGCAGTCTAAACATTGGCTTGTCATACTAAATCCTAAAATAATAACGATAAGCGGCTTACTTTGTCTGGCGATTGAATAAACCTTCACTGAAGTTGGGGCCTGTCTTCCCTGCTTGTTGCCTTGCTGTGGAGATCAGGCTCTGACCGCTAAAGTGTATTAGTGTGAAGACTAAATTATTTATTTATTGAAAATATTTATTGCACAAAAGCGGACTCGATGATGAAGCATTTTCCCCTAGACAACCATTCATTCAAGTTTGAGAAAATTATGAGATACCATAAAATCATAGAAATATTTAGTTACACACGATACAATATTAAAATGTATTAATTTTTTTAGGGTGTCATGGAGCATTTACATGAGGCCAAACCTGGCCGTCCATTAAGCCAGTCATACCGATCTACAATGACAGTCAAAATAATGGATTGAACACATTTTCATTCCGATGTGTTGTCCCTATTCATACGAAGACAATACTAGCCTGTCTTAAGGATTGTAATATGGATTTGCCTAGTGGAAATGCTGCAAGTTCCACATAACCCTACGGTTGTTCCCGGCTCGTCGGTTTTCAAGAAAGATTCCTTGAGAACAACACCAGTATCTATGACGATATGAGACGTATTGCGGTCCCCGGTCTGGGTTTCATCCTTATACGAACTCTTTCTCATGTCTCCTCACTTACACTTCCACAATAAGTTCAAAGTCAGTATATTTGTAAGGAGGAACGATAAAACGCAAACGCCTGCGGCAAATTGAGCAGATTAACCTAAACGTTCACGGTTAGTCATGGAATCTGAACAAACAGCGATAAGCCCCCCTACAAATAAATATTTCGACGCCCCACCTCGCGTTTTATAACACAAACACATATTAAAAGGCATTAAAACAAATTAACAAGAGGGGAAACGTCGCTTGATAAATAATGTTGTATTAGAAATGTGTTTTGCGTGAGGTAAAAACTTTTCAATGTAATGTAAGCGAGGTTGGGGATAAACAAACTGTCAGAAAGATTATAATATTATGAACGTAGAATGTGTCAACCGTTAGATTATGTGTAAACCTTTATTATGTGTGCCCTTCAGCACCACCCTATATATAAACCTTTCCCGTGGAAATTTCGGGACAATAGCCTAATCTAAGTTTATAATTTTTCCACCTCGTCAATATTATTCGTTGAAGTTTTTACGGTCAGGGTCGTTTTTATGGAGGAAAGGAATATAAGTTGGTAAGGTAAGAAATGCTCTTGAACTTCAAGGAATATAAAAAAAAATTGTGTCTTCTCCACGCCATTTTGATTTCACAGAACAGTCTTGAATTCCGCAATAGGTAATACAAAACTAGGTTCCGTATTTCGAAACGTGAAGCAAGCACTACACAATTAAGTTTTATGCTTTGTCTGATTCTAATGGCAAGTGTCAAAAAGAGACAAATAAGGATTAAATTATTTTTGTTCAGAATATGGGCCAAAGTAATTAAACTTGAGACACTATAGAAATATGAATTAGGCGAATTATATTTTTTATTGAATTATTAATATACAAAATGCAATAATTTAATTATTACCGGATGTCTTGAAAGCTTTTATAAAATGACAAAGTACATTTTGTGTTGTCAATTTACAAAACTTTAACTTCCGCTTCCGTTAACATACCGTCTACTCAAAACCTCAAGAAAATCTTACAAAGAATTTGTACACGCGAGTTCCGGTAATATTTGAAAAACACTCAACCTAATGCCGCATAAAACTTCATGACGACGTCGGAATCAATTCAGCAAAGTTCCCTCTTAGAATCTTCGTGTGTCAAAGTTTAAAGACAAATTAATACTGTCTTCGGCGGCCTTAATGCTTGAGTGGAGTTTCTTCCAAGACGGGACACTTTGCCGGTCTAAAAACTTTATTGTTGATTGTCTTTAGAGAGGTCCTGGTTTGACGTTTGAGTTAAAATCTTTTGGATGCGGCATTGACTCTTCCCTAGACCTGGGTAATTGGTGGTCAGTTCTTCATGGCAACCGGATAAGGGTAGCTTTCTGACACTCCGGCGACATGTGAGTTGAGGTAGTTGTTTGGTATTTTATGTAGGAAGACAAATCTACAAAAATAGACGAAATCTATTTCAGTAACGGATTGGGGCGTTTAAGTCCTAATTCGCTTTTAACACTTACATAACTCTTTAATTTGACTTTGATACAAGAATGAATAATTTAAACGGTCGTCGTTGTTGGCCAATGGCTCAACAGCACCTTGAGGATTAACATTTAAGCATAATTTCTCAGAGTACGTGTTACATCCAGGGTATTATTATTTGGAGTTCAAGAGTCATGCAATATTCTAGAAGAATACGATGGCAAAACATTCATTTTATACATTGTTGCTATATTCATTTAAAATTAACTTTAGCAAGTGCCTCTGCCTACCCGTCTTTGGGATTAAAGGCGTGAAGTGTATTATTTAATTATACATGCTACGAAGAAGTAAGAGATTGGAGTGAGACACAGTTAGGTGCTTTCTAAAAATATTTCATTCACACTCAAATCTGACCGTCTTTCATTTAAAGATAAAGATCTTCTGTTAATTTCCCTTACAATCCGTGCTCTCGAACCCTCAATCGAATGAAAAAACAAATATGCCGCCTTTGAAACGCTCAATGCCATCGTACATCGCGGACTGTCAGTAGGGTTCCATCGAAGTGGAATGACTGAGGGATTTTACACCAAGTCGGCGTCACCCGGAGAGCCCTGTGCGCTCGGCGCCCGCGGCAATGTCACTTAATACACCAGCCGTTCCTTGGCAGCCTTTATTGTAAGTGCTCCCGATATTTTGTGACAATGAGAAGAATTGAAAAGTTGGGGTGAGATAGACTCTACACGGAATTGTGACGGAAATTTCTTTATAGGTACTGATGATTTTTTTTACGAACTAGCTTACCATACTTTTTTTTTGCCAATATACAATATCAACAGTGTTGTTCTGCTATATTATGTATGTATTGTGCATCTAGAATAACTTCAACGTTAAAGTACATCGATGGCGGTACTATTAAAGATTTATGCATACCTACATGGGGACAGATGGCGGGAGGCGACTTTGTTTACTATTATTTAATTATTATTTTGACATGTCTACGCTATTAATAAGTTGTTACCGAAGTATTAGCAGATTTGATTATTTAAGGATTATATACTAAACTTGATATTTATATTTTATTCGTTTGTATTGTAAAAGTATGCTATGTAAAATTATGGCAATAAATGATTAAAATATGAAAAAAAAAGATCACCTATATTGCGGAGACTCGTTGGGTTAACAGGGTAGATGAAACGTGAACAGTTCCGTAGCAATTACGATTTGGGAATATTTTATTGGTTTCTAATCCCTTTCACAACCAAGATACCAGGGGGATAAGTTTGCTACAATCTCGTAGTTGCATCGCTCTGGGATTGTAGGGGCAAACGAAATGCGTCGCTTTTTTACTACAAACGACTGTGAAATTAAAGTAACGAAAAAAAATGCACTACGTTTGCCGCTGCGATGCATCTACCAGAGTGTGTCAGACTTAGGCCCCAGGTCGAAGGACGGAAGTACTTGCCTTTGGTAAGTATAATTAATTGTACGTGCCATACCAGCACTGGACCCGTTAGAGCGACCTTTACAATTTATCCATTTAAACCGCAAGTATCTGTGAAAAATAAATACTCCGAATGATTACATTGTCACTATAGGTTCTAATCTACCTTATTAGACATTATGTACGCGAGAGAGAGAGAGAACATTTAATTTATTCCATATAAGGTATTTGTTCAGTGCCTACGAATATTCCTAAATTATGTAAGTTCCCTAATACACTCAATTCCACCTGTATACCGCCCGTTAAGTTATTCCCGGCGTGGGCGGGGGAAGGTAGGAAACTGGAAACTACACACTGATTAAACGCGGGGTTTTACAATTAATTTGGTCGGAACTGAATGTGGTCTCTGCAGAACGTGGGGTAACGTTATCGAGGAGAGCTGGTTGCTTCTGTTTGTATCTTTTATTAGTATCACTAAATTATTAATATCAATAATTGGTATGCACTCTATATTTGACTATTTGATGGAGATGAAAATTGGTAAGTTTTTATAAACGTGATTTTACAAATTTTCGATCACAAATGTGATACCTACATAGGAATTGATGTTGAAATTTAGAAGTACGGTCGCTGGTCTAGAAACGGTGAATTCTGTTAATACGAACTTTTTAAAAATATTTTTCCTTCTTTCGATCCTCATTTCCAAATGTTTCAATGTTCGTAGTTTTGCTTTTTCGTAACAGTTTATAATATTTCTGAATATCTGTTAGACTACGAGTAAACCGAAAAAATATTCCGCAAGCCATCTTGCACATATCATCAGTCCGATGATATGTACAAGATGGCTGGCAGAAGCTGGATGCGAGAAGCCGCAAACAGATCACACTGCCGTGTAATTGGAGAGGCATATGTCCAGCAGTGGACAAATATGGATTGTTTGAAGTGTGAATTCGACGCGTATATTTGCGGATACGCGTAACATTTTACTCATTATTATATTTTTTTATGTAAAGGTCCCATATACGTTTGGAAAAAAAAACAATACTAATGGTACTAAAACACATCCCCTGTTTGATTGATGAATGTAAGACCTTTTATTATTTTAGTATGTATTTTTAAAAATAAACTAGCTGCCCCGGGCAAACATTTGTTTTGTTTGTGTAGGAAGTCACCTTTACTCCTCGTTTATTGAAAGAAATACACATTTTAAACCTTCCCTGGACGAGTAATTCAAGACTAAAATTACCTGAATCGGTCCAGTCGTTCTCGTGTTTTAGTGAGACTAACGAACATCAATTCATTTTTATATATATAGATAATTAAGTGCCTAAGTTGAATTTACCGTAAAACTTTTATGTCACCGTAAACATTCCACAAAAAGGAACGCCCATAATTTTTGGAACGGTTCACGTGATTACTCGGGGATGCCAAACTCTACTTTGTGTTACATACAACGGGTTAACATTACGTCAATTCACCCTTTATTAGTACCCATTAAGGCATAAAGGGAGCCCATCCCCTTTCGGGGAGACACAAATGTGTGGACCTCGTACCGATAGAATTTCGGCTTGTACACAACAAAATTGTATTGAACTTAATTCATATAGGAACTCAATGGAAGCTAGGTGTCGTCTAAACATGGGCGGTGACATACACTCGCTCTTGGAAACTACAAATGGCGATTCGACCGCAACAATCAATTATAAAGCTGAACTTCTGTTCCTTTGGGAAATGTATGTGTCTTCAGTTAGTACTTACTTGTTTCCAAATGAGAAATTACAGAATATTCTGTAGTACGTTGCCGGTAGTTTGAATTTGGAAAGGGTGGGGGTCTGACTTGAGTCACGTACGGAACAGTGCTGGTTTGGAGGTCGAAGGCAAATCAAATCAATATGTCCAATGTCACATGCAGCTGGTACACTTTGGTATTAGAGTTTGAAACGAACAGATTGCTCTTGTTCTAATGTCGGTGTATTTCGGAGGTACCTCTAGGTATATGATTAACAATGAGACTATCACGCGATAGTTGAAACTATGAATGTTATAGGGATTAGTCCGAAATTTGTCTGATAGATTAGTCCCACCATATCTTACATGAAGCCATTATAATGTCACTAGCTTTCCGCCAGCGGCTTCGCCCGCGTGGACTTCGGTTATTTAGCGGTATAAAGGACAACTATAAGAAAACTTATAACTCCTACGGAAAATCTAAGTTTTCCTAGGGAATATTATTTTTTTCCGGGATAATCCGGACTTCTAACTTTTTTATTTAATCCGGACTTTTAACTTTACGTATGCAAAATTTCAAAGCAATCGGTTCAGTAGTTACGGCGTGAAAGCGGAACAAACAAACAAACAAACTCACTTTCCGATTTATAATATTAGTAAGGATATCTAAAAACCTAAGAAAACCAATGTTTTTGTTTTTGTATCCTTTTTCAATGTTTTCGAAATGTTTATCTTAAGAGGTAGTGCAGACTGTGCAGACAATTAATAAAAAAAGGTGGATTTTGTACAAAAAGATCGGACACATTTGTGCTCACTTTAATTTCGTTTTACAGTAGGTACGCAATGATGTTCACGAAAGCGGAAATTGTTGAATTTAATATGTTTTGACCTTTTGAATAGAAAGTAACGCACTTTCTATTTCTTGCTTTCGTCAAAATATCTATCAAAAACATGGCTTTGAGCTATTCTTATTTCATCAATATCCGTTTTTTAGGTTTGCGTGCAATGAAACAAAATTTCTTACTTACAACATTCCATTTATTAGGACCGTGAAGGGCATAGAATGAAAAGTGAGAAAATATTCAAAAGCCTTTTAGTTATTTTAGGGGTTTTTTGGCTTTAATGATATTATTACAGTAGGAATTGGCTGGCCACTTCTAAACTCTTACAATTACACTACAATACAAGCCCTCAAAGTCATTTCTAAAACATAACAATAAGTAAGTTTATCCTACTAGTGACAAAGAACATTACAAGGATTATAATCATCATTTTCATCATCAGCCCAGATTTTTCCACTGCTGGATATAGGCCTCTCCAATTGCACGCTACTGTGATATGTTTTCGGCTTGTCGCATCTAGATTCTTCCAGCCATCTTAAGCATATCATGAGCCCAACTTGCCTGAGATTATTATAACACCCATTTGTAACGAAATATTGATTAACGTTTATTAGTATGAAATTTATATTTTCTTGAATGTATAATTAAATGCTTCAACACTAAGCTCAGTCCTGCCAAGTACAAAAATCTTCAACTTCAAATTATTTGAATACCTTTTTCGTAAGAACCGCGGGAATCGGCAAGTGGCATAGTCTTGACGTAAATAGAGGGTTGAAATACTGACACCAGAGCCGTTTCAAGTAACAATTTCTATTTAATGACAGTACTTGTAAATCTGGATTTTGTGCAGTTCAATTTGGCCACGGCCGGCACGTTTAGCATGTTACGATCAGAATATACTCTTTCTAGAATTTTCGTTCTGTTTCTTGAGTCTACTGTGGGTAATAACAGATTATAGGAAGGTAAAATTCATAACATGACAGGACGTAATAAATAATGTCGATAAATAATACATGCGAAATAAGAATGTGATGAACTAATTATTTAAAAGTCGTACCAATTAAGCCTCAAAAAACTATGTTGCAAATGACAATAACATATTTTGGTTTGTGAAATTTACAAGTTTCTATGAAGTCTTTTTCAAACCCAATCCATGCTAAGTGCACCGTACACCTGATATTCTCAGACGTCTTCGTAGATCCTTCGATGCACCGCTGAAATCCCCGCAAGGAGGTAGTGTTGTACCACCTTTATCGATAACTCGATATTCTAAATATCGGATTTGTGGTAAGCACTTTTACGTTCAGGAAATCCTTGACTGGACTGTGCGCTTGCAAATTTTATGAATAAGCTTTTGCTTTTTGTGAAAAATTCTTTGTGGGAATTCTCTGCGGGATTTAACGCGTTCCTTTTTTATTTCTGAAGGAATCTTGTTGTTAGAAAAGTAGTAGCAGTACGTGAGATGAGATGGGACGTAAAAAAATAGTAAACCTATGATTGTTGTTAGCTAATTAATAGACAAGAACTCGCATTTCGTCATTTCTATATTGATTTGTTTGGCTTCCATTTATTTATTGCATCATGTCATTTGCCGTCCTGGTGACATTAATCTTAAAACTGAATCTACCTAATGTTTGAAAAATTATAAAGGATTGGTTTTGATTAAGAAATGCATTAATTATTATTTGTCTACACCAGAAAAACTTTTTCAATAGTTCTCGATATTCAAGATGCTAAAGAAATTGGACAGCAGTGGACAAATAATATGAGCTGCTGATGGTGGTGAAAGAGATTACTGTGCTTTAGGAAAATATACCTAATCTAAATACCCTAGACGAACCATAAGATGGCGTATATCCTAACAAATTAATTTGCCCATCTAGACTCATTCCATAAACAAAGGCTACATACAAACAACTGATGGGTAGGCAGAGACTACAGATCTCCATTTGTGATGGTAACTTCGCTTCATCTACATTCATACATCTCTATCCTTCCGCCAGAACATCGCCAATCTGATCTATGTATGTCCTTCTGGGGCGACCTCTACTCACTCGGCCCCTTACATCACACATATAAATCTCTTTCGTTAATCGACTTTCATCTATCCTCTCGATATGCCCAAACCACAGAAACAAGCCATTTTAAATTTTGGTCTACCAGATAATATACCAACGGATACTGAGTGAAACGCCCCACCACTATCTCACGTTTGATTCCATCATTCAGGGTACAGTATTTCATTAGAAGCGGGTGAAATAAGCTGATTAGTGGAAGTAGGTACAGGATTTGAATGTCTGATGGCATCATGGTTATACTGAAGTGTACGGTCCCGACTAAGTTGGGCATCATGAACACTTTGAACGGAAGGTTTACGCTTTCTTTATCTAAAGATTAAAATAATGATATACCTATACTGCGTGTAAAAGAACCCCGAGCAATAGACTTAAAAACGTTGTTGGGTAAAAATATCATCTTCCGAGGTAAAAAATTGTCTATTTTGTATGGACATGAAAAAAATCTTTACCTTTCCCCACATTGTAGCCATAGTTCATATTGACGAATCCAACAACGTTTCTAAGACGATTGCTCGAGGCCTTTTACGCTCGATATAATGACCAGTGAACTAGAGTGTTTCACTCTTAGGAATTTAGTGTAAGTAATCAAGTAAAAACACCAAGTTAAGAAACTAGTTACAGACTGGCTCTTAGGTCTTGACTACCATACTACGGAATCAATACTTATTATCCAAAAGTGATAATTCTACTGGGTCTGCTGTCCGCTGATTTTTGCTTTTTTATGTTTTTTGAACCCCTAATAATGTCATTAATGTCATATCGACTGCCAATGTGGTGGCAACCTATATTGTTATTGTATACATATATAATATTTCATGAGATCAAATTTGTTAAGCATTACTATGGGATGTGTTTTTTTCTGTGCCCTAGTCGGCGTACGTAAGTACGTTTTGTTAATTTAGTGTAAGGTCGCCCGCGATACACGCTTGCATAGTGCGGAGGCCATTGTTAACATACACTAACACATAACCTTCAAGTTAATAAATACATTTTTTCTGTTCTTTTTTCATTTTAATGTGGGTTTTGGTTTTAGGACTGGTTTTGATGATTATTTTGTTCAAATGGAGATATTTCTGATAATATTTTCTTAGAAAAATCGAGGATAACCTGCTGTCATGCCATTCAAATATACAAACTGGTAAATATACTGGGTAATTAATATTATTTAGATGATTCAAATAAATCTTGACCCCGACCTACTAATTACATTAAAATAGGGTCTCACATTGCTGATTCTCTATTTCAAAATAAAATAAATAAAACTTGTACAAACAAAAACTTCACCAAAAATAACCTCTTTTTACACTCAAATCTACCTTTGGCAAAAGAGTATTGCATCGTTAATAGGGTTTATAAAATAATAGTAATATTTTTAATTTTATTTTCTCACAAACTGTGCATCGTGCAATAATCCATTTAGGCCTCTAATATTTATTTTACGTTGCTTTTTATATTATTACGCGCAAACGTTGTTTGGAAGTAAAAATAAGTAATATTTTTATAGAAAAAAGAACCGACTTCTACTTGTAAAAGACTTGTTTTTTTTTTCTCATAGATACCATTGTCGGAACTAATCCAAATTGAAGTGGGGCTAAACGGAGAGCACCAGCACATAAATATTTGCGAAACACAGACCTATCCGATATGCACAAAAAAAAAACTTTAAAATCGGTTCAGTCGCATCGAAGGAGTTTCGTAACAAGGTAACAACAACCTTGACACCAGAATTTCAGTTAAGTTTTATATTATTTTAGCGTGTGGTTTTTTTACGCCCTAGAACAAGCAAGTTCTGAAGATTTAAACGGATTTACTAAACCGACCTCGTTTTTCCGATTACAAATAAACCTACGACCAAAACCCGAGTAATAGTTAACCGATACTTAGGTCCTATAACAAAAGTCATAAAGATTGAATTGCGGACCAATTGCGTCATTAGGGACAATGTCCAATATAATTCGTATTAGTGCAATATAAAGGTAGTTAAATTGTACTCTGGCACGCAATTATAGCAAGCTATAGTCGTTATATGTGCTTTGTGTTGTGGTTTCTTTTCTACATTCAGGCCATGGAATTAGCTATTTCAGGCAACTTGTTTCGTGTTTTGGTTTTTAAACTCTACGAATTGCATTAGAGCGTTATACACAAGCCTTTAGGGAAGGCTATGTCCAGCAGTACAGTCAGTGGTCGGAAATGTCATTCTTCAGAGGTCAAGCGTCAACATTTTTAATGAATCTGCTTATTGTATGCCGATATTAAAACATTACTTTGGTAGTTAATTTGGTCCTTAAACGAATGCATACTTAAAGATCGTAGAGATCTATCACTACCATTCTTATATGCATAATACCATCACCATAATATAATGACGTAATATAGTGGAACCTAATTATATGGAGTCTAATATATTTTATATGTGAGGCTATTATCACACGATACACAAACCTGGTATGCGACTTTCGTCACGAAAGTTTTCCTTCGTCGTAACGAGTGTTGCGTAGGAAAAATACATATTGGTACACGCTTGGTGAGTATCCAGAATTGAACCTACAACGTGCCTTCTGATTACAATTTCAAATCCCTGATAACTACGCTACGCTATATACAACCATAGTAAAAACCAAAAGACGTTGGTGAAGATAGCACACCAGTCAAATACCAATTCCTTCTCGATAATTTTTGATAATTCTAGCACTGGCATATTATAGAGGTAAATGTACTAAACGTGTGCACACTGTACTGTAGTAGTGTTTCAGCTCTACACAATATTTAATGACTTAAGCTCGCATCGTAACGGCACTAAAAGTCAGTGAAGCTCTTCTAATATTTGTGCCGTCATATGTTTGTTTGCCATGACTATGTACTTGGACACAGCCGACCCCAACAAGGCAACATCGGCATCCTACCCTTTCAATATTAACTACCAAACCCTCTATTTAGTGCCCTAAATTATTCAACATTCTGCATACTGTACAGGACTTGAATACCAAACATACGCCAGATTCGCCGGGCCTTCGGTACCCTCTGCATTCCAATTTGAGCAGTAGAAATTATCAACCACTTCGGTATAATAGTGGATCGTGATTTACTGGTCGCTCGATCCATAACATGCGTCATCTTGAACTACAAACTGTAGTTTGTTGAGTCTTATTTTAATAGAGACAGGAGTTCTACAAGGCAGCGTATTAGGTCCGTAATTGTTGGTCGTACTAATATTAACGTATGTACATAGGTACGTTGTTGACAAATCTTGGGACATTGGTTTCCTGAATAACTTAAAGTGTTAACATCGTTGTACATTGTTCAAACAAGGGTTAAGGGTGGGTCAACGCAGCCTATTGTTTAGTACCTATGAACTAAATTTCCATTATATTGTTACATACTAGTTATGCGCTGTACTAATTGTTTTAAATATATAGTTAGACCGAATAATTGTGAATTCCACATCTCCGTGCATTATTTCAAATCATGACTGTGTCAAAAGATATTCAACATAATTTTTTCTAGATGTGTCTTTATGGCGGATTTATGGCAAGGTGAAAAAAAACATTGTCAGTTTTAAAAAAAAATAACATTACGTCTTTTCTACGTTCCGTTTAATCCTTAACTTATCATCTTTCAGTTCCTTGCCGATCACTCTCTGTGGAAATATTGATTATTTGATACGCAGGAGAAGCTCCGGAAGTTGTCTGGCTACTTTCTTCTATTCCTGTAAGGCAGCCACCGATGCCTAGACTACACTACACTAGTTGAAATCTCCTTCATTAAGCAAATTTGTCTATTCCGATGTTACTTGCGAACCTGATACATTGTCTTGTTCTAAAAGTGTTTATAGAGTATAATTTTCCGCGCAATTTTCAACATTCTTCTTCTCGAGTCAACCCTTCTCGCTTGCTGCTGTGACCATGTGTGTAAAACATAGATTTATATTTATTATTATAATATTATAGTCGTACTTACATGTTCAATTAAAGTAATTTAAAAACCAGAAAAAAAAATTGTGCATCCCTTATCGTTAGTGATGGTTCCCGTCGGATAATCGAGTTGCTTTGCTGTCGAGGCTTCAATGACGGCTTATGAGTGCTCTAACGATGTTAACCGAAGGTCTGATGAACTTCGTCCGCCCGATTTGTGTCGTGAGTGAGAGACTTAAGCGATATTCAGAATGTCACTTCTGTATTATATCTGCCGTTTTAAGTCAACGTGCATGGTTTCTGGATACCCTAGAGAGTGTATTTCAGAAAATATCATTCGATCTCCCTTATTCTTGTATGAAGGGGTAATTTTTTTTGTCCCGGGGAATTGACATCTTTAGTGACTTGTGACGTGTGACGTAATCATGGTCTACAGAGATAGTAGATTTTACCTCAACTTTTTGTAATAGTTACCATTTTTGCTTTAATGAAGTATTTTCAGTGTACGACGATCCATAACCACGATGCTGATATATCATTGGCTGCTCCCATCCATCACCTTTGTCACCACCTAAGGCAGTCGTGATCTAGGAGTTGAGCGCTAAATATGACCATTATTTTCATAGATGTTCTATCTATATTGACATGGTAGTGTCAAATCGCTGAAGCCCGTCACTTGGTCCAAGCTACGCATCCCGAGTTGCCGTCACTGTTCCGAAGTGTGGACAAAGGTGAATTCATTACAGCGGAACGGGGCGTTAATGATCGACATCTAGTCTGTGTAATTTCATTAGAACTACGACTCCCGACGTCGCGTCGTCGTCGTCGTCACCGCCACCGACAGTCTCGTTGGTACTAGTCTTAATGTTTTTCGGTTTTAGGTTCGAAGCGCTCGTAGTCTAGCAGGCTTTTGGTTTATGTGAAAGAATTATGGAAGTCATGTACCACTAGTAACATTACTTGTCACCATTAGGCGGAGACTGCTTTTAATGGCGAGGTCCGTATTTTTCAGTTTTCAAACAGTTTTCCGGACTTTCATTTGGCAGATATTTTTTTAAGTCTTCAATATGGCTTGACCATGTAATATCTTTATGGTTGACTTATTTTTCTATCTAGGTATTATCTTAACTTCATTTGGGTTCAACTAAAGGCAAAAAGATTCTAATGTATTATAATATGCCATAATGATTGTTAGGTATCGTTCGGGGTGTGTAATGGACCTTGTCTCCCAAGGATTGTACTTAAAGTTAAAATTTATTAGAACCTAATTAACTATGTTGAACTAATCATTACTTTTTTTAGTTTAATCGGTGCTTTATTGGTACTAATTGGTCATCCTGTTGTCCTGAATATACCTACATTTTGTGTCAAATCTACCGATATTAACCTTTATATAAGCTTGAATAGCAAGGAGAGAGAGCATTGAGAAGCTAACATAAAGAAAGAGCAAGATTGTCACGGAGGACATGGAAACTATACCACAGAAATATATATAAACGCCACGTTTGTTTCCCCGAAGGGTAGGTAGAGATTACAATCCTGGAACACATCTTATGCCTCGTTAATCCATGCATCTTCATCGTCTTCATCTTTCAAGACCTCATTGATTTGATAAGAGGGGGCCTCTACTATAACGGCTCCGTGCATAACAATGGTATTAAATGTAACTTCGTACGTTCGTATGCGCAAATTACTTAGTAAAGTTATGATGGTAAGTTAAGAGTGACTCGGAATACGCACTCTCAAGATCCTCTTATTGTAAAAATAAAACCTCCTTTTTTTTAGAAACAACGCAAAAATTCTCGGCGGGTAATACTTCTTGATCCTTTATCTCTCCGCTCCGTTCGTTCTTATATTGCTATTCCTCTCGTTGCGATGCGAGACGATAGAGAAGGCAATATATGTGCGTTCTGACCAACTTCTTGCAACTACATCCGGAAAGAATACCAGAATACATCATATACTTAACCGCTTCGTCTTCATTGTTGAGCGCGAGTCGAAGGTCAGACGTGCGCTGTATAACCTGTGATTTCTTTATTCGCTTCGAAATAAAACAAGCAACAAAACCGCTCCGTAAGTAGGGAACTTAGTAAAAACTTTTTTGTGGTTTCCTTAGCTGCTGGGTATAAAAATATTTTGTTAATCTTACGATCGGGTTTTCAGGAAGATTCAGAGGCCGAACTATGACATCTAAAAGTAATATAATATTGTTTACGTTGTGCAAAAGGGACAGCTGTCACTGTAACCTCAAGGTACGGGTGTAGGTCCTTAATTTATTGTGCCTTTTTTTTCGTCAGGCAGGTTTACTTGAATTTCGTTTTAATTTCTTATATACCAACCACTAGAGCGACAATGATACCCCAGTAACGCAATAACTGCAACTGATTATTAATTCGGCTATGTACCTATTAATTCGACTATGCGCCATCGATCAGATTGGTGATATCCTGGCGGAAGGTTGCGTGAAAAGTGCTCGAAACCGGAGGTCATGTATGACGTATGAATGTAGTTGAAGCGAAAGGGGTATGTCAGGGCCGTGACAAATGGAGATCTCTAGTCTCTGCCTATTCCTCTGGAAGACAGGCGTGAAGTGTATGATAGATGCGAAAGTTTCTGTGACTGGATGAATGAGTGTGAATGAGGATGACGGATGAAGAGATTAACAAAATTCTTTCACGCGAAAACAAATGAACGGTTTTTTAGAACGTCTTTACAATAGTTGAGTTACAATTAGTTATCCTAATACCTTGATGAACCGTCTACTTCTAACAAACACTGTTCTTAAGACACTAGTTTTCTGGCTATGTATTAAAAAAAGAAATTGCATTTGCAAGAAAACAGGAAACGAAATAACAGCTCCGAAACCATTTAACGGGCAGAGCAAAAAAAAAAATAGAACACAACATAGCCCGGGGAGGTCACGACGAGACGGGTGTGAAACCAAAAAACCTTGGAAAATAGACCGTGTTGCGAGCGCGAAATTCCACCACTAACCCATATAGAATATTTCCACTATGAAACTGTTGTAATAAAGAGACCTTAATGTCTGGTTTCGGAGTAATGGTTGAATTTACGGCGTATTTTAAAAATTTCCGCGTTAAAGTAACGCCACCGCTCTCTCACATTTCAGTAAGAATACGGTGCTGTAAAGTGACGTTTTACTTTGTGTGGTTTCGACGGCGTGTGACGACTTTCTGACTATTTTATGATGTTGGCACCTATCTCGTTTTACGCGAGAAAACGTTGCGTTAGTTTAATGATGTAATCAAGTTTATATTCCATAAAGTTATGTTTAACAATATACAGTTTATTATTAATAGTAACATACACTTTTCAATTACACTTTTAAATTATTTTGATATATTATTATTTTGTACTGCCTTCGCAAAACTAAAAAAAAAAATTAGGTATGATGGAAAAATGGGTGCTAGAAAAAGATTTTTAAAGCTCAGATCAGAACCACAGGTTTATTGACTTGTGACTCTAAATTTAAGGGATTTTTCTAGACATTCTCATCTCATTCTACCTATTAGTTAACAAGGTAACAGAGAACCCGCGGCAGCATGTAATATTTTTAGAAATGTAGTCAAGAGAGCCAAATTATCGACTATTTCACTCAATTATTAAACTAGGTATCATGTCTACAGTTACTTTGTTTTTTTTACAGTTAGCTGTCAAATCCTCAGCTCTCTTCCGGTATGCAAGGTGTATAGGACTCCACTTGTGTACTTAGGATGGTAGACTAGAGATGCAGACATAAAACATCATGCCTGTTTCGCAGGGAAGTGTTAAGAAGCAGTTAATTCCCTTTATGACGATTGTGCCCGTCCTACGTACATGCCAATTACGTACAGAAAGATATAAAACTTAAAGCCCATGCGCCTATTTATTAATATTCCTCAGTTTCCTCCCTTTAATAGGCCAACATGAATAGATAAAGGCCGACATACAATGTATGATGATTCAACACATGCAGTTCTCTCGATCCGCGTTCAACTGCAAAAAGTCAACAAAGGACTATTAACCTCGCTCGTAACAAGAAACAAAGAGGCGCCGATCCCGCCACCCATCCTTCCATCGGGACCTTCACCACGGTTGTTATGGATGTGGCATGTTGAATATGTGGGGTATGAATGAAAACGAGGGTGAGCACCAATGGAATGGGGAATTCTCTTTGACGTTTTTCTGACAGATTTTACATACAAAGTTTGACAGTAATGACAGTTCTCCGCCCGAAAATCTGTCAGAAAAACGTCAAAGAAAATTCCCCATTTTTATTGACTCTTATTCCCGTTTGACAGAGCCCAAAACCAATTAATTTAGAACATGGGATATGGGATACGTACAATATAAGAGAACCGCGGGCTTTGTGGCGTACAATAAAGCGATTCATGCTAAGTTATTCGAGATGTACTGGCATTATATCATAAGGTTATACCGGGTATTATGGCGCGAAATTAACCAAAGATAAATATTTAGCTTGTCTTCGTTGTTTGCTCGACGTGTCGTCACAGTTATACCTATGAGCCGCGGTAAGTTTTTTTTTTATTCGCGTCGTAATACCCGAAGTACAACCTCGTAATACCTACCTATATTGTCATTGCGCGTTACTTTAAAAAACTGTATTGGCATGTTTTGTCGTTGTCTCAGTCATGTTCTATGACATAAGTATGTATTTAAATAAAAAAAATATATAATATAAGTAAATATATCTCGTTGTCTGATTTCCATAGCAGAAGTGCTTTAGCTACTTAACATGGGATGAAGACAGTGTGTGTGTGTTGTTGTAAAATATTTATTTATAATAGAGAGAGATGTTGTGACTACTATTGTACCTAATTATTATGAACTTTCAATATTAGTAGCCTATTATTAAGGCTGCACCAACCTGTTTTTTATTGTAATTTTAATTGTATGCTTAGTGTAAGACCTTGTTGGTTATCCTTAATATGATAAAATAATTCGATGGACCCTAATGTCACCATGCTATGTGTATGAGCCAGCTACAAACAGTGTTGGACAAAACGGGTAGTAGTAGTAGGGTATTGACTAAACTCATCTATTTATGCAAAGACCTTCCTTCCGAGTAGTCAATTGCTGTCCAATTCGATTGTTAGGAAGTATGATCCAGTCAGTGATAATTAATATTAACCAAAACCATAGAACTATTCCAACCACCAGCCCTTTTTTAGGAAGTAGGTACTCAAATTTTGCACAAGAACGCTTGATATACGCTTGTTTCACGCCTTTTAATCCCAAAGCGGGGTAGACAGAGGCACTTGCTAAAGCTAATGCCCACGGTTCACCAAGCGTATTTAACGTGACAGGGGGTGAGCCCATCGCCGAGAACGCTTGATATCTGTACTATGTATGTGCATGTATATAATAATAAAACATTATTGTATTTATAAGAGCAAAATTGTGGATGTTATGTGTATTACGAATTAATATTAACAGAAAAATAAGGCGCTGGTTTTCAGTAAATGGTGACTTTTTAATCACAGTAAAAATATATGACAAGGACGTATCAAAAACAAGTAAAAAGTAAAACATCTTCAAAAAGGCCGAGTTTGCAACATTCTCCCCTTTTTTTGTAGAAGAATGAGCTTTCGCAGAGGTCGCAGCAGGTGTCCAGAAGCCGTCCTGACACCTGCTACCCTTACGATTCCATCTCTTCCTGGATGGATGGTGGTCACTCTCCCCTTCGGCCAAGTCTCTCTTGGGAGCTGCTCATCCACGACAAATCTCTCCCATGCACCTCCCATAAAGGGGGAAGCGGGTGGTACAAACTTCCAACTGATTCTTTCGTTCGCCGCAAAACATTCGACATCGGCGGCGTACAGTGATTTTAGAATTTTATTAGCGCCCACGAAAGCGGTTCCATTGTCGGACCATATTTTCGATGGTACTCCTCGGCGTGCTATCAATCTCCTCAAACTTATGATAGCTGCATCAGAAGTCAGGCTGTAAACTACCTCGAGATGAACTGCTCGGGTTACCAGACATGTATATAACGCGACGTAACGCTTCTCTCGACGTCGCCCAATAGCCACTTGAACGGGACCAAAGTAATCAACGCCGGTAAATGTAAAGGCGCTCTTGTGATGACCAACACGAGCAGCAGGAAGATCTCCAATGGGGGGTTCAAATGGTTTGCTACGTCTCATTCTGCAAAGCCGGCAACTAAATGCTACTGACCGAACGGCGCTGCGCAAGTGAATTATCCAGTAGCGCTGTCTCAACTCATTGACGACCATCTCTGTATTTCCATGCGCTGCTTTTTCGTGGTAGAAAGTTATCAACAGCTGCACGAGTCGATGTCTTGAGTCCAGTATTACGGGTTGTTTCACATCTCTGTCAACGTCTTGAGCTTCATTTATTCTGCCGTTGAGGCGCACAAGATTGTCGTTATCGATAAAGGGTGAGAGATTGAATAGCTTGCTTTTCTTTGGCACGGGCTGACCAGTTCTCAAACAAGACAATTCTTCGGAAAAGGTATCAATCTGACATTGCCTCAGTAAGTGGACCTCTGCTACTCTCAAGTTCTCAGCTGTCAATTGTGTTCGGCTATTTGAGTAGAATATTTGGGAACTTATGGGCTCTCGCCGTTGCTCTAATCAGTCTTAGCCAAGAGCTTAATCTTTCTGGATCAACTACGAGAGGCATGGGCATGGTTAGTGAGTCTATAATATTTACCTGACAGTTTCTAATGGATGGTTTGAGTTCTAAGTCGAAATTACTACCACTACTGGCCTTTACTAACGAAGAAATGTGTGATGAAGGCCAATTACACTCAGAATCTAATAGGAAGTCAGGCCCTACAAGCCAGCGAGAGGTATCAGTCAACTTTGTAAACTTATCCCGAGTTGCATCATGAGCTACGTTCTGGAGTGTCGGAACCCATCTCCATTCGCTGACTTGCGTGAGTTCCAAAATTTCCCCTAAACGATGAGCTACGAAGGGTTTGTAAGCTCTTGCGTCACTTCGCAACCAACCAAGCACGTTTTGCGAATCGCACCAGAAAACGCGCTTTGTGGGTTTGTGTGTATGGCTGTCACAAATGTATGACGCTAGTCTGGCAGCAATCAACGCTCCTTGGAGCTCTAACCTAGGAATGGACGTGGGTTTTAATGAGGCTACTCTACTCTTGCTAGATATGAGTGCGACCTTCACGTTTCCATCACTACTAATTAACCGCCAATACGCGACAGCTGCATATGCTAACTCGCTGGCGTCACAGAAAACGTGAAGCTCACGCTGAGTTATGTGGGATCCTCGCACACTGTAGCATCGTGGGATTTTTAGATCCGCTACTGTCTTCAAAGCGTTAAACCAGTTCCGCCAGGCTTCGATGTCAGTGTGTGACAATTCCTCATCCCACGTAAGGCTTTTACGCCAAAGGTGTTGGAACATGATGCGACCTCGCACCGTGACTGGTGCTAATATACCCAAAGGGTCATATACACGCATCACATACGAGAGTGCATCACGTTTGGTAAAATGATCTGGCATTTTATTACCGTTAAGTCCGGTACTAAATAAAATTGCATCACATGTAGGTTGCCAGATTAAACCTAATGTACGCACAGAAAAATCTATATTTGTACATCTTAAATCTACGCTTTCAGCGACCTTGTCCGAAACTAATTCTTTGGGTAACAAGGAAAGAGCCGCGGGAACGCCTAAATATGCCGTTTCGTCGAATATCACCGAGTGAGTTAATACCTTTGACAAGTTAGCCGCATTGTCCTTGCCTATAGGACCACACACGACCCAGCCTAACGCTGTAAGGACAGCTATGGGCTCAGAAGCAGAACCCGCACGTATACACTTCGGTACCGTCAGATGACAATTGTCGATTCCTATCACTACCATCGGCTTGGAATCTTCGTAACACAAACTGTCAGCTATCTCCAATAGGTGCGAATACTTGTCGATGTCGTGCACGTGGACCGCACGCTGGCACTTTATACCTAAATTCTCGATTGAACGCGCATTGTATATTTGATAGGTGTCTACGCTGTGTGAACCTTGTATCTCAAAATTAACAAAGTTAACATTAGTTGTCTTGGACAAACCACCCATACAATCAATGTGAATGCGTCCCTTAGGGCCCACTGCGCCAACACGTGTAGCAATATCAGCGTCGATTAATGTTGTGGTGCAACCGTCATCAAGCAATGCATGAGTGTCTACGCTGCCAAGGGGACCGGTCACTTTAATAGGAATAATCTTTAGCAAAGATCGTACAGGCTTACTTGGGACTAGGTGCGCGGCGACCTCGTCGGTAGAAACAGCAGAGGGCGTGGCTGTGGCGTGGACAGCGACTTCAGTAGGAAGTGCCTCCTCTGACTGACCTTCTACACCTCCAGATTCGCTCTGGGAACTCGAGGCATCCGGATCCGCAGCGTCCAATTCTGCATGAGCTAAAACGTTTGCTTCCGAATCATTGTGAAGCAACACATGGTGTTTATAAGTACACCCGTTAACATTACAAACAGATTTGTTCCTGCAAAACCTAAACCTATGATTACCTTTCCGCAAACAACGATGGCAAACTTTATGAACTTTGGCCCATTTCCATCTGTCATCTATGGATAAAGAAGAAAACTTGTCACATGTGTCAATGTCATGGGATTTTTCACAAAATAAACAAACAACGTGTTTTGGTTTGCATGGAGCAGATTTCGATGAAATGCTGCTTTCATTGGCAATGTGGATGTTCACCCTGGGTTTCTTGTACATTATCTGTGAGTGACTTGATGCTTGATGCGGATACGTCACGGCGGTTAAATTTTCAAACACGACTCCGAATTTAATCTGTAAATTAACCTCACGCATGAGAAATCCCGCGAGCATTTCAAGTTTACTCAAACCTTGGGCTTGACTGGCGGCGTAGTCCAGCCAGCGAACACGAAGTAGTGGGGACAGTTTACCTAGTAAGACATTAAAAAGTTCAGGAGATCTCAAATAATCAGATTGCTCCAACATTCTCATTATTTCTACGCAGTTTTGTACGCGACAAGAGAATACCCGTAACTCTTTACCTTCATTAGTAACCCTAGGTAAACTACGCAAAGAAATTATCTCCTGCAGAACAATTTTCTCAGGGCATCCGAACCGAGCTTCCAGGGCACTCATGACTTGCTGAGGATCGAGCGCAGACACCAGCAATACGTAAACCGCATCGCGCGCTGCACCTGCCAGTGCTAGGTTCAGCCGAGCTAAATTCTCGCCTGGGGAGTAAAATTGTTGGGTATCGTTAAAAACCCGCTTGAAAGAAAGCCACTCTGTGGGACACGTCCCATCAAAGATAGGCAGTTTTAAATTATATGTTTTAGGTTTACTACCTAAAACCGTTGCTAAGCTCTCTAAAGCTTTAGCCAGAGGAACCTCATATCCTGCCGGTTGAGGCTTTTGAGTGGGTAGTGCTGTCGAGGGAAAGAGATCTACAGGGTTCACTATGACATCATTGCCAAGCTGCCGAGAAGTCGGCTCCACTGCTGGACTCCTTAGATTACTATTTAACCACGATTCCACTCTTTTACCACTATTACGAGAGCTCCTATGCGACCCTGAGCACTCGCTACGAGCTGCTTCAATGGCGTGGAGCTTCGCGTATAGCTCAGCTTTGGCTGCCTCTCTTTCCTCTTGTAATTTGGCTTTTTGAGCCGAAAGTTCGAGATCAATCTCGGCTTTATGAAGGTCCGCGAGGCGGCGAACGTGTTCCGCTTCCGCCGCGGAAAGCCTAGCTTTTACCGTACTGTCCGACGTGCGCCTGGACGAAGTGTAGCTTCCTGTGCGGGACCTGGACGGTAGCTCTCCATGAGCTATCTCCTGGGGCGCATCTACTTGGCTTGTAGACGCAGAACGGGCCTCAGGAGCTCCATGATCTTGCTCCACACTGACACTTTTTGTGACCGGTAACTTTGATTGTGATCTCGTCTTCACCATTTCACTATTTTAAAGAAGACCGCGGTAGAAGGACCAAATATTACGAATTAATATTACCAGAAAAATAAGGCGCTGGTTTTCAGTAAATGGTGACTTTTTTTAATCACAGTAAAAATATATGACAAGGACGTATCAAAAACAAGTAAAAAGTAAAACATCTTCAAAAAGGCCGAGTTTGCAACAATGTGGTTCTAAGTGTTAAATGTATCTCATGGAAATAAATGATTTGATTTATTTATTTAATTGAATACTTTATTTTATACTTTGTAGAGTTTATTTGCTCAACATTCTGTAGAGAAATATTAGAGGTAGTGTTAATACCGCATCCAGTAACATCATAGCTCGCAGTCCTGAATGGTTAACCCTAATGTTCGACGCTTGGCTGCTTCGTGAGTATGATCGTAAGTATTTATTGCCATAATGACTTTATTATGGCGAGGCGCATTGTATGGAGCGAACCTCTGGACCATACGCGGCCATACAACGGCGACGTGGGATGCTCGGCCGCAGGTTCAGGTAAGCATAATAATAATGATGCCTCGTTTGATTTTTACACGATATTCGTTGTATGGTATGGTTGTACGTACTTAGTGAGTATTCCATCTTTAAACATGTTCTATGGCGCATGATATTGTCTGTAATCTTTTATATCTTATGCCCCAGTTCCCGAATCCTGCCTGGAGTACGAGGTTTTTTAAAACAAGTTTGTAGAGGTCAGACGCCAGTTACAAGTGGTCTGTTTACTAGCGTGAATGAAGTAGAAGTCGATATGGGAACATAACACAAGGGCTGGCAGCATTTAAGAATTAATATTATCTGGTTATAAAATAAAAACAAATACAGACAGAGGCACTTGCTTAGTAAGCAAATGCCCACGGTTCACCAAGCGTATTTAACCCAACGTGACAGGGGGTGAGCCTATCGCCGTTATAGAGTTCACACACCTTGTGGTGTGCGGGTTTCATCACGATGTTGTCTTTCACCGTACGAGCGTTGCGTTTCGTACATAGACTCTGAAAAAGAGTCCCATTGGTACACGTCTAGTAGCCGGACTCGAACCCGCGACCTCCCGGTTACAAGTCTAGTATCCGACCAACTCAAAGACGTTCATTTATCGACCTTTCGGTCCGGTGACCTCTATAGGTTTCATGGATCCCTTGTAAGCATAGAAACTGAAACAATGATGCAACGTAAAGAGTCAACAAATCATCAAATAGTTCATGAATATCTTATTATTCAAATTTCAGACAGAGACTGGTGATCCATGGGGTTTGGGTCATGCCCGTCGCCGTTCTATTAGAATTTAGTCCTCATCCGCAAATAAATTTACCCACAACTCTAACTGTAAGCAATAATTCATACATTCACATATTTACATATTGTGCAAATTACATTGAATGTAACGAGTGCTGGAAACGAACCTAGGCACCCTTTCACTATCTATCATCTTTCAATATATATCTACACCACCCTGAACTGCATCCGTTTTTAATACTTTTGTTTCAGAGCAATCCGAATTTTATTAGATTCAACTGGCAGGTTATTGACTGCTATGTCCATTTCGAAGTTTTATATCAGTATTTCAAATACAATAAATCTCTCTTCGATATTTCATATTTTTTAAGCTGAAAATAACAAACTGTTTCTAAAAAATAGACACAGCCGTTTCATTCCAATGCGAGGTAGGCAGAGGCTCTCGTTAACCGAATTCTCACAGTTTATCTTGCGTATTTTACGTTACACTACGTGACAAATGTAGGTGTTAGATTATATGTCAATATAGGCCTTAATGGGGAATTTTCTTTGACATTTGTATGACGAGTTTCGGGCTTAGAACTGTCGTGCGAAGGGTGTTGTCGGTACTTACAGGTAGTTAATTTTAGTAGTACTTACAAAGTCAAAGAGTTTATTTTTCATCTTAATAAGTGCTATAACATACAGATATACAGTAGCATAACACAAAGCTTGATGAACGTCATTTATGACTTTAAAACAAAAGTAATCGTCCCCGGTTCGAATTAATTTCTTTTACTGGCCAGAAGAACCGGGAAGACTCACTTAGTTCGTTTCGAAACAAATCTTAAGGAAAAAATAAAAACCAATCGTACACCTCGCTTTCTGACAGATTTTCGGGCTTAGAACTGTCATCTGTGATTACTGTCATACTTTCCACACAAAGTTTGACAGTAATGACAGTTCTAAGCCCGAAAATCTGCCAGAAAAACGTCAAAGAAAATACCCCATTATAGGCATTAAAGACTAACATTCTTGGCCACGCGTGTACGGCTTTTTATTATAATTCTGAGCCACTATTTTCCCACTCCTTCTAGGCCATGCGATCTTGGACGGTGGCGTTCCACCATCCTTTGTCGTGAGACACCATCTCGTCACTCCAACACTTTAGTCTCACAGTTTTCAATTCAAGACAACAAATTTACATTTCCCATTCATATAATTTTGTACTCTGCTGCAATCAAGTTAGAGTATAATTCTTAATTCACAAAGTTATGTAGTAATAACATATGTAAATATTTTACGCATTGGAATATGCGGTTACCTCACGATGTTTCTCTGATGTCACTCTAAGAATATCGTATTTGTTATTTCTACACATGTCTAGTACCTGACTTTTCACAAGTTTAGATTGCAATGGGGAATTTTTCAAGGCCCTTGTTTCTCTTAGTTATGACAGATGGCGCTATCTGTAACAGTTGGGATAAATGTCAACGAAATTACTAACTTCAAACAGTCAGTATTGAAGGTAACAGTAATAATTTTTTTATTGGTTTTTCACATGTTATTAAAGTGGCTGAATTTTAAATAAATTACCTAAATAATATAAACGTACTAAAATATAACTGACAGCAGTCACCCTGGACAACTACTAGCGCCCTCTAGATCAGGAAGTTTTCGAGTTTCAAAATTCCCCATTGCCTATGTATGTACCAGAGAACTAAGCATTCTCATCTCTACCACTGCACCGGATTGTGTCTTTTCTATATACAAATGAAGGTTTAGAGTAATCAGCACACACAAAAAAAGAATAAATTCTAGTTCACATTTATTTGATTACAAAGTTGTTTTTTTTGTCTATTTCTGTCTTTCTCTTAAAAGTCTATTCTACCTTACATTTGTTTCTTACGCGCTCGGTTTCTTATTTGCATTTAATTCAACACAGCTGCATTGGCTCACTTTAGAGGGACGAAGTTTATTCTTTGAACTGAACTAGCTAGCGGTTTATTTGTTTAGGGTACCCTTGTTGTTGTAAATTACTTTATAAAATGCCTATATTTTTTTCTGGAATCATCTCGTAAAGTGCTATTACGAAGCGACGTGTACGATTGGTTTTTATTATTTCCTTAAGATTTGTTTATGCGTCTGGTCCAGTTGGTCGGATACTTGACTTGTAACCGGGAGGTCCCGGGTTCGAGTCCGGCTACTGGACGTGTACCAATAGGACTCCTTTTCAGAGCCTAAGTACGCAATGCAACGCTCGTACGGTGAATGACAACATCGTGATGAAACCCGCACACCACAAGGTGTGTGAACCCTATAACGGCGATGGGCTCACCCCCTGTCACGTTGGGTTAAATACGCTTGGAGGGCGTGGGCATTTGCTTATTAAGGAAGTGCCTCTGCCTACCCCGCTTAGGGATTAAAGGCGTGAAGTGTATTTTTATTTATTTATTTATTGTTTCGAAGCGAACTAAATAAGTACTACTAAACTTAACTAAATGTAAGTACCGACAGCACCCTTCGCACGCTGCGACCGCGGAGGTCGGAAATCGTTTCTACAGTCTATTTTTTAATTCGTCGGACCAATTTGACAGTGCCCGTTCACACAATTTTCTACTCCGCTGCAATCAAGTTAGAGTATATTTTACGATATGAAGATCTTTAACTGTTTGTATTAAATTTTCTGTTTAGTTTACATAGGCAAAAAATATCAAAGGAACTATCTAATTCCTTCTTCGAAAAAAAAAGTAGACTTAAGGAAAGCAGTCGTGCAACTGCAGTCAATCGTTGGAAATGTTGTATAGATGAACTGCAAATTCAGCAATTCATTTTTATATAATAGATGAATTGCTGTTCGTTAGTCTCGCTAAAACTCGAGAACGACTGGACCGATTTGGCTGATTTTAGTCTTAACTTACACGTGAAAGTCCAGGGAAGGTTTAAAAGTTGAATTTATTCCAATACAGGGGGGGGGCAAAGGCTTCCTATGGCAAAACAAATGTTTGCAGGGTACAGCTTGTTCTTTCTTATATATAAAAATGAATTGCTGTTCGTTAGTCTCGCTAAAACTCGAGAACGGCTGGACCGATTTGGCTAATGTTGATCTTGAATTATTCGTG
>SJJU01000845.1:62465-77969 GCA_012932125.1 Conopomorpha cramerella
TTTTTATATATAATTTTATTTACCATAATATAAAACAGCCAGACACATCCAACGAGTACTTAAAAGATGATCATCCAAGTACCTGTCAGCGGTGGAAATCGAACCCACGACTCTACGGAATAGAGGCAGACATGTTAACCAGTAGACCAACGCGCCCGCCGAAAGTAGAAAAGAGGTATAGGTACTTGCTCCTGTTAAAAATAGTCAGTCATAGCCTTTGTCTCTTTGTAACTCTGTATACGCAGACTTATACTAACTTACTTGACTAGGTCGCCCTTGCATATTTCTAAATTAGGACCTACGTACGGAACCTTAAGTTTCATTTCAATCGACGTCCTTACCGCCCCCATCTAAGTTACCTACAAAATGTAGTTTCAAAGGTTTCGTTAACAATTATTCCGAGATACTCCTTTTTTTGTACTCTTTTGTTTCAGCGAAAGCGTCACATTCATTTGTTTTTGAGCCTTTGTGCAGCACCGATTCCGCTTTGTGCAGAGCTACGGGCAGGAAAAAAAAAGGTTTTTCTTTTAAGCTTTTTCCACCCGAGGAGATTTGTTTTTGCGCTGACACTACCTGCACGGGCTTAGAGGTGAATGAGCATTAAAGTGTTTTTAGATTGGACGGATTTTAATTCTTTCAGTGGAAACACAAAAAAAAAACGCTTTTTTAAAGATCAAACACAAACAGGCATAGGTATACACGCACGGCGCATTCACTGTTTGGATGGCTCGTTCAATATTTATACGAAAAAGTATTTTTGCATTTATACAGAGCAAAGGAAAACAGAAATAGAAGTAAAAGCAAAGTTCATAAATTCACAAACTCGTTTTAATGTGTACATCAATGTGATTTTTAATTCTACTTCTTTATTTCTGTGCCCTAACGTGTGTTTAATACTGGTTAGTTCAGATACCAACTTGACTGAACATTCTGAAATTCTTTGTCTGGTGGGTTTAGAGGATTTATTGCATGTTGTCTCACAGCCAAATTCTTTCAGAAAACAACTACAGCTAAAAACCATTTAGCTATCGTAGTAGATATTATAGGTAGGTATAAACGAATTCTCGAGTGGAGACCTCCGGAGTCTTGGCAAACGGTTTGTAGCACGTCCACATGCAAAGTGGACTGATGATTTACGCAAGATGGCTTCCAGAAGCTGGATGCGCGGAGGCGAAAATTGGAGAGGCCTGTAGGAATCTCTGCTCTCGATTAATTGGCCAATAAAAAATTAAGAGGAAGACCTTTGAGAATTATATTGACAGCAACTGGAGACCGATCTGCCTGGGTTCTGTGCACCACCAGGGTACAACATTCTTTAATAACAATATTTATATCCTCAGGTACTTATCACACGTAAAACATCATGTAAGACACTGTTTTGCCAAGCGGTCCCCAAGGACGGGCAAAAACTTTCTGCAAACATTGTTCTATTACTAAGACTCCGAAATGGACTTAGTACTCTAGTCAATTGTTGTGTCAGTTCAATTATTTATTATTGTTAGCAGCTCTCTCCTCCATTTCCTGTCGCAGCTCCTCCAATCGTTGAACAGCTTTCTGTCGGCGTCTCTCCATCGGTGTCTTTGACCACCACGACTCAGCTGATGCTTCCTGAAATTTGCGTGGAGAATGTGTCACAGTATAGCAGTAGATATCTTACGTAACAGAGTTGTTGGCTATACGACAGTAGATAGTCCTATAAACGTCATTTCTACTAGATTGCTTCTTTAGAATTTGAC
The DNA here is from genome assembly GCA_012932125.1 of Conopomorpha cramerella. Lineage (NCBI taxonomy): Eukaryota > Metazoa > Arthropoda > Insecta > Lepidoptera > Gracillariidae > Conopomorpha > Conopomorpha cramerella. The sequence goes on from SJJU01000845.1 coordinate 64,202, forward strand.
AATTCTAACGTATGAAAATAATAAGGAATAGAGTGATAAGAGAAAGTTGCGGTTTGAAGGAAGACGTAGTGACCAATATTGAAAAGGGCATGCTTCGGTGGTTTGGGTATATAGAGAGAATGGATGAAAAGCGATTGACGAAAGAGATTTATATGGATGATGTAATGGGCCGAGTGAGTAGAGGGCGCCCCAGAAGGAACATAATACAGCCAGATTGGTGATGTCCTGGCGGAAGGTGGCGTGAAAAGTACTCGAAACCGGAGGTCATGTATGAAAAGATGTATGAATGTAGATGAAAGCGAAAGGGGTATGTCAGGACCGTGACAAATGGAGATCTGTAGTCTCTGCCTACCCCTCTGGGAGACAGGCGTGAAGTGTATGTATGTACGTATGAAAATTTCTTAGATCGTTCTGGAGTTTTGAATCCATACGCCGCTGCGTGCTCACAGTACGTATTTGGCTGTTATATGAATGATCATCATCAGTTGTAGTAGCTATTATATGCGAGAATGATTCGCGTTGCAAAAATATTTTGGTAAAGTTAGTCTGAACTGAAACTTTGTATGCAGTGAGTTTTGGTTACAACTAAAGTGTAGATCAAATTTTTTATAGCTGATATTCATTCAAATAAAAAAAAATCGTTTATTCAACAACGCCTACCTGTTCAGCATAAACAGGGTCTCTGGACGCCAGCTGGACTGCTATCTCTTGAGCTGTCAATGCCCTGACTTTCAGCTGTAGACATCGTTTGGTTGTCATAACTTCTGCAAATGCGGCTTGCAATGTACCTGGGGTGCAGGCATTACTATTAGCATGGGAACCGATTACGTGGACCATCGTAGTCGTCAAGGACTTCCGTGTTTTATGCTAGTAGGGTCGAATATAGGGACGTATTCTACCAAGAGATTTTATTTAAAACCAGCTTTGTCTTTCTGTTTTCCTGATATTTATCCCATTCAAGTTGAAATTAGCCTACACACTAATCTAATTATAATCTATCTTCCTACTACGTTTCATTAAATTTTAGTTGAAAAAATTCACACATTCACAATCTTTCGTAACAAATTGGTAACTCCCATAATATCAAAATGTATAGAATCCATAGCAGCGATGAATTAACCTGCTGTTACTTTAGACTACTACTACTTTTAGTACTACTAGTTTACTACTAGACTACTTTTCCTGAAGACTTAACTATGAAAATCGGTCCCTATGTAAGTATATCGCAGTGACTTTGAGTATATTTATAAAAGAAATTTCAACAATTCGCAGACAGAAGGTAAACGCACAATAAAACGATCATAAACGTACCAATTGTATATGAATCCGAAACCCTTGTCAAGCTTGAAACGTCGAGACTCGGTGACAGAGCACCGGCTTTGTGTAGTGAAGATATCCACATGTTTGATATACTGCCATAGTCAGCTCTTGGTATTTGGATGACTTTGGAATAGCATTGAAATAGCAACTTCTGCTCCGCTTCCCAAGGACATTTTGAGGTTCCAATGAATATGACGCGATCTTCTGGACATATTGCTGGAGAAAACATAAGAATTTAAATTAAGTATAACATGACAGTGTGTGACACCTGATGTCCTGGCGGAAGGTGGCGTGAAAAGTACTCGAAACCGGAGGTCTGTATGAAAAGATGTATGAATGTAGATGAAGCGAAAGGGGTATGTCAGGACCGTGACAAATGGAGATCTGTAGTCTCTGCCTACCCCTCTGGGAGACAGGCGTGAAGTGTATGTATGTATGTATGACAGTGCGCATCGTCTAGCAATAGTTTTTATTAGGAAAAAATAGTTTTTATTTCTAATTACTTACTTTTTTTGTACATAGAAATCATCGCACACGGTGATTACACTTCATTAGCATATAGAAGGAGAGAACCTATACAAGTATATATAGAATTCAATAGCTATGGACTTACTATCGTTGCATAGGTACTTAAGTGTGCTACTAAGGCAATTGAACTGAGTACGTATCGTCGTAATTAGGTCGTTAGTGTCATGTGTGACAAAGAGTAGATGTTTATTATTACATGGTCTATCGTGAAATTGAATTAACTCAACAAAATGAAACACCGATGTTAGTAGTTAACTTTATGCATTCTGTCTTAGAGACATCAAATGTTGTAGACGTGAGTTAATAAATTTTACCTTTAATGATTTTGACCAAGTCCTTTTTAAGTCTTTTCGGATCAGTCTTGTCTGTTTTGGGAATTTTCTTAACAAAAGGCTTTTCAGCGTCGTCCATCCAAATCACAGCAGGTTGCAGCAACCGTGAAACCTTCGATACCAAGTGTATCAACATGATGAGACCAGTCTTTCCGGGGTATTTGCCAACAATATTCGCTGGTGTGAGGTCGAACAGTATTCCACCGACTTCTGTGCAAATGGCGTGTACCAACATTTTCTTACCGCTGCCCGTGGGACCTGTTTACGTGGTACTAATTAATATAAGTGTCTGTGGCCTAATGATAGTCGAGTATGGTTCTAGGTTCGAGACCTGACTCTACTAAGCGTATACCAATGGGTCTCTTTTCCAGAGCCTACGAGTATGTACGCCACACAGAGCTCATACAGTGAAGGAAAACATCTTCATGAAACCTTCACACCACAAGGCGTGTAATATATATATAACGGTGATGGGCCCACCCCCTATCACGTTGTGTTAAATACGCTTGGTGTGCAAGTGCATCTGTCCCACTTCGGGATTAAAGGGCTTGAAGAATGTAGTTTCTAGTTTTTTTTATGTTAAAGGAAACTTACCAGTTATCAGCACAGATCTTACTAGCTGAAAATTAGCCCTAACATGTTCGGATCCTAATGGAAGAATGCAATATTCTTTGACAAGTTGTCTAACATCCCCAAGGCAAGCAGTTGGTTCCTTTCCTTGATTCCTTAACTCAGCTCCTAAGTAGCACTTCTCTCCTATAAAGTCGTTTATACTGACTTTTGGATAAAGACGTATGATACCGTTAGCTACTAACTCTTCGAATAATGATTCCGTTGTTCTGTCTGGAGTCAAGTCTTTCTCTTTTTTCTTTTTACTCTTTTTTCCCCCTCTTCGTACCTAGAAAAGAAGGTCGACTCTTTATTACGTCCAGAGGATACAAAGATAATTTGTATTCTTTGTGCACACTTACGCCTTAAAGTTTAGACTGAGCACTGATATGTCAGGTAGCTTCTCAATTAACATACATTGTGATAGATGTATGTAAATTTCTGTACACACCAGAGTATTTCAGGCGGTAGGTGTGTACGAGAAAGGGAGATGGCAGTTTTATCGCTAAGCGCTGAAACCCTATCATAATTTACCTTCTTTTGTGGTTTTTTGGCTTTCTTCCCTTTATACGCTCTATCTCTATCAAAAGCAGCTTGTAGTAATTCCAATTCAGACCTGACAGTGTCATCAACTGAGTTTCGAATTTCAGTTTCAATTACAGCCATCTTTTCCCTCTCGATCATGTCCTTGTGATAATGTTCGCTGCTTTCCCCATCATCACGAAATTTCCAAATGTCTTCAAATCTGAAATATTACAGAGTAAAAACAAAATTGGATGAACAGTTTGTTTGGGGTAGTAAAAATATCTACAACAAATGTTTAAGAAATATTCAGTAACACATTTTATAAAACAAAATTACTCTTCATTGGCATTAATGATGTCCTGTAGAAATGCAGATGTAGTGCACGAGTAATTTTCAAGATCTTCCATTTCATCTTTTCCTTTATTTTCATCGGCTTTGCTGCTCTTCTTGTCTTTACTCTCTTTACTTTTCTTGGAATCTTTTGACGAAACTGGTGACGACTTGCTCATTTCACTGTCAGTTCCTGTCCCTAAAAAGAAAAATATGGTCAACATTGATTTTAAAACTTTCTGACGGTTGTGTTGTTTAGGGTATTAGGCCTGAAGCGTGCATCATAAAAGCATGTTTTTATATTTTGACCAAATTTAAACCCAGTTTTTACCTTGACGACTCAACATCCGTCTACTACCACCACTTTCTTCGGCGGGCATTTCAGGCAGTTTACCAGTTCTTTCATAAAACTCATTTATCCACCGTCGCAGTTCATCACTAATTCGTTCATTGATTTTTACTTCATGTTGCTCCCTGAGGCTGTGCTCGATAGATTGGAGAGCCTCTTTGTATTCTTTCTCCCTTTCAGTTTGTAAGGTTCTGCGGTATTGTTCGACCTGAAAATATTTTTTCAATATATTAAAAGTACCTACATACATCTAATGAATACATTAAAAACAATTGAGCCTAGAGCTGTAGCTTTGATCATTGTACCCGATCATTGAAGTCAAACAACACTGGGCGCGGACACCTGATGAATGGATTAAAGCTTTATCTTTACCTCTTCAACTCTCTTAAGCGCCAGGGATTCTTTATATTTTGGCATCTCCATGCCAATAAGAAGCATTTCATCATTCTTTCGTCTTCGAGTTTCTCTTCTTGCTATGAATCCTCTCCAAACGCGCTGAATAGCAGTGGCTGCTGTCGGAGTCATTTCACCGTTCTGGTCGCGACCTTTCTCTTTCAGTAAACGTATTTCTTTCATAAATTGTCCTCTGAAATATTTCAGACATTATAAGTTGATCAATGTGCAGTAAAAAAATCTATTTACAATAAAATTATTTTTGTTTTAGTTAAACATTGCGAATAAACCTGTACATCTAATATCATTAACTTGTAAATACTAATTGATGATGATTCTATCATGTCAATTATTTCGCGTGATGAAATTCCTACGTGAGCCTGTTTAGCAATATAAAGGTATAATTTGTTAATGAATCCCTAAAAAATAGTAAATGCCAATAAAACATAGTTTCGGGTGAAGATCTTTTTTAATAATTACCTTAGTCTTCCCTGCCTCGCCCTCTCATGCCTCTGAATAATGAGAATAGCTTCTTGCTCCGTCAGAACTAGCGTTTGTGGTTTCTGCGGTTCGTGGCCGTACTTCCTCAGGACATCTTCAACGAAACGCCTCCTGTAGTTCACATCATCCTCTCGCTCCATCACGAAGTACAGTGGCACGCTAGGCTCAGCTTCTTGAGGAGTTACTTGCAGCTTCTGAAGAATCTGTGGAATGGTTGATTGATAAATTGAACGTATTTTCAGCTCTCATTTACTGAATAGTTTTAAATTTTCCTCTTGTACAATAACCGAATTAGAGCGAGAAAAAAAACACATGAAAGTGTTTTAATGATTACGAATACAGGAAAAATAGCACAAATCTTACGAAATGTGATATTTAGGCTAAGACTTGATCTGTAGGTATGTTCTGAGAAAATAAATATTATGCATGCTACGTTATCCCTGCGAAGTGATATATTGTTAAAAAACTGTTTTTTCTACCTGTCTTTAATAGAAGTGTTCTGAAATCTTTATGTGTGATCGCATATCAATTACATTAGCACGAATTGTATTAGCATTACTAGTGAACAATTATTTATGTTCAATATTAATATTTTTATAACAAACGTACTGTTTTGTGGAACAGATACAAGCTCAAAAGGATAACAATTTATCTAATGACAAAGGATTAATCAACGTACCTCATCACTATCGTAAGTGTGGTCTGAAATCTGCAGCTCTACCAGATCCTGTTTTATCTCGAGCAGTCTTCCGAGACAGCCTTCCAGCATCCTCCTTACAATAATCCTCTTCTGCGGCTGTATCAGTTGATCGTAGACCATGTCCAATTTCCTAAGCAGGATAGTGTATCGTATCCTCAGTTCTGATAGTATTGGCTGTAACACCGTCCTGTCTTGGGCTCCGGCTGAGAATAAGGACTGGTCTGCCTGTGATGCTTCTCCGATGAGCTCCGACGTGGAATTAATTAGGGCGTTGTACGTTTGGTTAGACATTTTGTTGTAATACAATATAATTTATCTTATACTTTTTAACACCACCTTTTGAATTGTATTATTCAAATATAAATATCCCGCGTTTTTATCCAATCGTTTTGGTTCATAACACATTGGGGTTTCAGAGAATCTCTATCTTTTTTAATACAAAATGTTACCCAGGAATAGTGTCGGTTGCCAACAGAGAATCGTGTGTAGTTACGGAGCCCATTCAATTCAAACGAAAGCCATTCTCTCTTTATAATTTTTAGTATAGATAAAGTTTACTGAATCAGGTACTGACACTTGTTATTAAAGAAATTGTTGTGAAAAATATTCTACACAGCACACGTTCTCAATAAATGCACAATATCCAGACAATGCATCGTAATAAATTAAACACTTTGTAATCAATATTCATAACTCATATTTACGAGCAACCTATTAAAATATTAAAGACTACCAAAATAATACTACAAACTGACTAAAAGTTTCACCAAAACAGACAAGTGGCGTGGGTTGCCCCGCTTGCTATGGCAACGCGGTATCTAAGGCTACCTGACTGAGCATTGAACAAACAGGTAGGTAGGTACACAGGTTAGTGAATACCTATCGCGTATCGCTACACGGTTGACTTAATGGGACCGGCATGGGGTGATGTTTGTGTTGGTAACTGGCAATGTGGAATATGTGCTGACGAGTAAAAAAACAAACGATTGATATGGCGGATTTATAATAGAAGCGAGCTATAAAACCAATGTATGGGTTTTAATATCCGTGGATTCGTTGTTTCAATCCCGTGCCCAGTACTTTCATTGCCGTGGATGCTTGTCTCATTTCTTTAAATTTAGAAACTTGTATTTATCATCCTTATTAATTTAAGTTAACTTTGGGATGTTAACTCCTGCTTACAACATACTTTATGATAAACTCAAATTTTGAACAAAAATAATTCACGGTAATGAAGATTTTGATTCACACCTACTTCCTTAGGAATTACTAATATAATACTTGTATGGATGGCGAAAAGAAACGTGTTGCGCCGACTCCACTTAGTGGGATAAGGGCTGGAAAATGATGATGATATTTGTTTCTATACATACACAAACTATCGGACTTTGATGAAACTTGGTAGGGTGACAGATAAATAACTGATTAATTATAATCTAGCTAAAGTCAAAGTCAAATTACACACAAATATATGTACCTACAGATAGCTAAACACAACGCGTGACGCAAGTTATTTATGATACAGACTTCCACCAGTAAATTTTGTTCATGGATATCAGTGTCGGAACTGAACCAAATTTAAATAAGACCAAACGGGAAGCACCAGTTTTCAAACAGAAAATCATCCAAATCTGTTCACCCATTCAAATGGTTCGCGGTAACAAAATTAAAAAATATACCGTCGAATCGAGAACCCTCTCCTTATTTTTCCAGGCGGTACAAAGTAGACATCATCATCAGCCCCTACTTGTCTACTGCTGGACATAGGCGTTTCGAATTGTAGACATCCCGGATTCGAATTAATTTTAGTTCATTTCAGTCATAAGAACAGGCAAGATACTGGGATTCTATCAAATTGTCATGTCATGGCATAGATTTTAATTAACAAACATTTAATTTAAATATAGAAATAATTTAACACTGCTCTGTTTTTCGAAATGGGTCACTAATAGAGGTTTTATAACTTACTTTTTTCTCGAAATTCGGAACGGAATAGGGATGCTATACAACGAGTTTTGAACAAATATTTTTTGATGATAGAATAAAAACAACAAATAAAAACAAACGCCGACAGAAAAAGCTCCAGTTGTGTGCTTTAGCTCTGATATGAAATTTATTGCAAAAAAAAAAAAATATCTCACCGAAACAAACAAGCGATTGTGTTTATAAACAGGGATGAAAATTTCAACGATAAACAATAGCCGGGACTGTTTACGGGTAGCAGTCGAAAGAAGTGTAATCGCGTCACCCGGGCTTGATTTATCACCTTACTCCAGGAGCGTGTGGTGTGGCACACATTACAGAGTGTTTCATTAACTTTTATGTAGATGGCGCTTTTCGTAATTTGCTAGTCAACATTTTTGCCAACTGTACATTTTTTATTGGTCGTTCAGAAACGCCTTTTGTGGAGATGGGACTTTTAATAATTTGCTAGTCGATATTTTTGCCAAATGTGCATTTTACAAGGTATTGGTATTGGTTGTACAGAAACGGATATTCCCACATACATTACTGGTCTACATACAGTCTGTTTATTTTAGTGAGAGATTTTACTCTGACGCCCGTCACGACGAAAAAAGTTGGGCTGAGGTGAAACAATATGTATTCTATTCGCCGTCATCACACGGCTAAAACAACAACACACCTCGGCTCAATACTAAATCATTATATAATAAATAAATAATGTACAACAACATACATACATGTTGCCTTCCCCCATGTTAAGTAGCTAAAGCACTTGTGTTATGTAATTCAGACAACGAAATATTTTTTACACTTTCATTATTAGTAATTACATTTTACACTTAAATACATTTTTTAAGTACCTACATACTTATATAAATAAAACACCCAGACACATCCGACAAGTACTTAAAAGCTCATCACCTAAATACCTGTCAGCGGTGGGAATCCAACCCACGACCGAACGGAATAGAGGAAGACATACTGACCACTATACCAACGGGCCCGTCCTAGATGGAAATCAGCAACAGATCGAACTGGCGACCGTTTCACAAAGGCAGGTGCTCTGACCACTAGTTCATCCAGGGCGTTATGATTTTTAAAATGTTTATAACACACTACGAAATACATTTTTCACTATTTCCAATTTGTGGTATTCATAAATTCAAAACAGCGCTAGTGTACAACTAGTGAAAGTCTCAAAAGCTAGTCATAAAATTGGTGCAGAAATTTCGGATCTACGCTCCTTATTTGTGATGAAATCTAAAACATTTTGAATATAAATCAAATGGCATCTGGCGCTGTGAGCTCGGAGCTGTTTTGCGATATTTTTCGCTCTTACGCTACGTGTTTTGTGAAACAAACGAGTGTATTTAAAATTATTATAGAGGTGCATCTCGATATGTTACATCCTGTCAATTTAACGAAGTCGATATCGCTAGCAATATTATAAATGGCATGTAAGTTGGTTATGCTTTCACGCGAAAACTACTTAATCGATTACCGTGAAACTTTGTGCAAATATACTTCGTGTTATTAGAGTATTATATGGGCCAAGTCATCCCTGTCAAGTTTGGTTAAATACGCTTGGTGATCTATAGGCATTTGCTTAGCATTTGCTAGGACCTTTGCCTGCCCCCGCTTTGGGATTAAAAGACGTGAAGTTATTTTTTTATGGCTAACGGCGATAGGCTTACCCCATGTCAAGTTGGGTTAAATACGCTTGGTGGACCGTGGGCATTTGCTTAGCAAGTGCCTCTGCCTGCCCCGCTTTGCGATTAAAATTCGTGAAGTGTATGTATGTTTATTTTAATACCGAATTCTCACGGTAATGGTATACAGCGAGGGTAATGGTATATAGTCATTAATCAATAAGATAAAAAAGTACTAGGATATGCCAAAATAAGTAACAATATCGGTACATATTTATTATTAAATATAGCCTTCTGTTTCTAATCAGTTTTCGTACCAGATACTGATACGTATACTTAGAATGTTAAATTAAAATCATTGAAATCTCGAGAAAGTCACTCGGCGATACTTCCAACTTCCCCAAACCCTATATTAAAAACTAAGAAAGTAACCTTGTACCCTTTAATGTATGCTTACCGCTCAACTGAGCCTCTCTGTAAAGCAATTTTTTTTCGTTTTGAACAATGTTTTTATTTAACGTTGTAGGTGCAGGTATATAGGTAGGTACTTGTGTATGCTTGTGATAAGAGAGAAGAATAGACACTTTCTTTTAAAAAAAAATCTGGAGATACTGTGAATATCTTGAAAGAAATGTGAAACCGAGAATTAGATTTTTTGAACGTCATGTAAGGAGTAGTAACCTGTTAAATTGGGCTCTCAATCCTCTATGTGTAAATTGTGGGTCCACTGTAGCTCAGTAACTATACTTGAGAAGGCAAAAGTTTTTATGTTAATATGCAAGTGAGTGCCTAACAAATTTCGTGAAAATAAAACCAAACGACAAAAAGTACTCACGGACACGTACTTGTTATAATACCCAAACTCATATAGCAAAGGCTTCGCCCCGTCACTAACGCATTATGTGGGAGACGCGACCGTCGTCATAGAGGCAGGCCCCTTAATCTAGTCCATCGCACTAGTCGCAGTCTTTATTCTGTAACTTATCCATCGAGCGACACATTAAAAAAAATATAAACAAAAACAATGACGGTTTTTAACCCCCGACGCAAAAACAACGGGGTGTTATAAGTTTGACGTGTCATGTGTATATGTGTCTACCTGAGGCAACATAGCTTCCAAACGGATGATCCGATTTTATTGGGGCTTTTTTGGTTGGAAAGCTGATTTGATCGAGCGTGTTTCTCTATATTTGATCGATATCTGTTCACCCACTAAAACGTTATGGGGGTTGAAAGTGACGATGAAAAATGTAACTAGAATAAATATGTCCAAGTAGGGTATCGAATGAAAGAACACGACACGTATATTTAGAATCTGTAAATGAAAATTTGATAATTTGTTCAAAAGTTATAACCGTTGAAAGTGGAGAAAAAAGTCGTCGACTTTATACAAATATGTTCAAGTAGGGTATCACATGAAAGGGTACGACACGAATATTTAAAATAGGAGTTTTTTTTAAAATTGCAATTTAAAAGTGTTTATTTTCTGTTAGTAGTATCTCTAAAAAAAAAACTTGAGTTGTCGTTGATCTTTAACAATTACAAACTTTAACAAATATCATGTTTATTACAAACAGTTCACAGATATTTCACTTCTGGCTGTTATGTTGTATGAATCAAAAATTTCGTCGTGAGATAGCACTACTCGGGGTGCTTTGTAGAACACTACAAACCGTTTACAGTAATTTTACATTTGTAGTAACATCATACAACATAACCGCCAAAGGTAAAATAACTGTGAATGTACAGTATCAACAGAGCTACCGAGTTCTATATTTCATAAAACTTTTCTCTCGCAGATTTAGACGAAATTAATCAAAACTGAATAATGAAAACTAGTTTGTCAAAGATGAAGTTATACAGTTATGAAGTTGGCCGCTCCGTTGAAAAGTTGCGAACCGGACGGCCACGGAGAATACCTTGACATTAAAATTTGGTGAGTTTAGAGATTTGGACATATCTTTGGGTACCTATCACCTAGAGGTGTGTGGCTTCGAAGCCAGTTTAATAAAACTGGGATAAAAGCTGTGATATACGTCTGGGAAACATTGCACAATTCTTGGCTTTGAAGAATAATTCGATGGTCCCTATTAAGAATGTCGGATCTACAAAACAGAACATGTTCAGGAGAGAAGATAGTTTTGGATTAAAACTAAACTACATGTGGTACATACTTCAAATTTACGTTTATTTAATTTATTTATAAGTATAAGTTGTAAATATAAGTATATGTTGTAAATATAAATATAAATATACGTATAAGTTTATAGATCTTAACATCGCCAATCTAACGGTGTAGAAAAGTACACTATTACATATTCCTAAAATTGCACTACCGACATTTTTAATTGGGACCATCGAATTATACTTAAGTTCTGAGGCTCAAGCAATAATTAAGCTCATATTCCCATGAAAGTAATGTGTCGTTACGCCTTTTCATCTACCTACTGAAACATATTTAAGACGTTAGTGCACAGTCCATTTAAGAGTATAATAAAATTTCGCACCGCACATTTTGCACACCGGTCAACGTCCACCTATCGCACAGCGCCAAAGCGTCAGAGCCAATACAAAACTATTAAACTTGAAGTCCAACAGTCAAACAGCCAATACTGGTCAGCTAAAGCCTGTAATACTAACTGACGCTCTGCATAATTGATGCCAAAGACTGTTGGAGCGCCCGTGGAGGGTTGTGAACAAAACTGCGGGAGTTTCCTCTAGATGGTGTCGCGCGGTTAATAATTCAACCCTTCAGGGTAGTCGGAGATGGCGGAGTGCGATAGTGAAGCTGAATGGCGCATGGAGGTGGAAGTCTGAGCTTGTTTTATTTCGTTCACAGAGATGAAGTGGACGTGAGAAAAATTGCGAAAGCGAATGAGTTGGAAATAACATTGTCAATATACTCTGATTTTTAATTCTCTTTTTTTGAACTCGTATTATCCAACGGTTGATAAAACCTGGAATGTCATGTTGGCATGTTGGTACTGTCGTACTGACAGAGATTATTTTGTAGTTTTTGTGGCATTGAATTAGAAATTAGATTATAGGGTCTGTATTGCGGTTTTTCCTTACCTTCTAAAACCCAGTGGCGTGCACACCACATAGGCAAAAAAACACTGCCTACCTTAGAATTTTGGCTTCCCCACCTAATAATAGAGTTATTGCTAGATATTATTTTTGTTGTACTCACGACATAGACTAACGACGGTCCTGTGTTTTGTGGTTGAGTATAGTATATAGATAGGTAGGAGCCTATGTTTCGCAAAGACAAGTTACCTACACATATGTGTCAATCCGTGGGGATTACTGCCTACCTTGTCGTAAAAGCCAGTGCACGCCACTGCTAAAACCTAATAATACCTTTTTGAGTCGGTGAGATAGGGAGGACAGTACGCAACATGTCGCCTCATAGGTTACACCTCTATAGACACCATGTGAACTTTTCCGCTGAAGTTTTATTTTTAATAGCCTACATAGCCTACACGTATGTATGTACTATACTGCTATAATTTTTTTTTCATCTCATATAGATTTTTTTGCCTCGGGTTATAAATTTTTGTATGGGAATGGAATTTTAGTTTTTATTTATTCCCCGTATTCTCGCCATAGTATAAGTTGTTCATGATGACGAGCCCAACAACGTTTCCAAGGGCATTGCTCGGGGTCCGTTTACACTCAGTATACGATAGGGCATACTGAAAGTTTCTGGAATTGGCCAGATATGAAAAAAACTGATTTTGAAATAGGAAAGAAAGGCGCATTTGAAGAATAAAGAGGTATTTTTAACATTATTTTTTATAGGTTGTTTTAACATTTACTGTTTTCTTTACTGTATTTATTAACGTTTTCTATTGTATTATCAGCACTATCATACCTCCATCACAGATACTAACACTGATACGGTCCGTAGAGATTTATCATTTTCCAGCTAAAATGTCAGACTCCGAGAGCTGTCAGGTTCGCACCAAATATACGTACTGGTGGCGAAGATTCTGGTCTACCACCCGAAGGTTCAAACTCAGATAAATATTAACAGTTCAGTTTTTACTAGTCTCAATACATGAAACAAAAAATTGTTCGTCTTCATACAAAATGTCATTCCTCAGGCCATGTTTTAGTAAGGCTGGAAGTGTCATCAAGACTGATTCTTTGCCGACCGAACCTGATAAGTATTCATATAAAATTAGTATAATTTTCTCCCTCTTTAAATACAATAGCCAAGAACAACAAAAAAAAAATAAGAATTAGAAGTAGAAAAAGAATTAGAAGTAGGCGTCTGTGGTCCAGTTGGTCGGATACTTGACTTGTAACCGGGAGGTCCGGGTACTGAACGTGTACCAATGGGACTCTTTTTCAGAGCCTATGTACGCAACGCAACGCTCGTACGGTGAAGGACGACATCGTGATGAAACCCGCACACCACAAGGTGTGTGAACCCTATAACGGCGATGGGCTCACCCCCTGTCACGTTGGGTTAAATACGCTTGGTGAACCGTGGGTACTTGCTTTAGCCAAGTGCCTCTGCCTACCCCTCTTTGGGATTAAAGGCGTGAAGTGTATTTATTTT